>JAZHYW010009834.1:0-93266 GCA_037355805.1 Ixodes ricinus | reverse complement strand
AGAAAACTTTAAATGCTGCCTGTTTATGAGACGTATTTATGCATTAATATTGACCAGATATGCTCACGTGTTCCACCGAGTACCTTGTAGCAGCATGCTGCTGTTGGTGCGCTTTCATCAAGTAATCGATAATCATAAAGTAAAACGCTTTATATACGTATATATAGCCGCTTTGAATTTACCAGATTGAAATACTCCAACTTGATAAGTGTCGGTTTATTAAAATCAGCAGAGAGCAAGATAACTTGCGCAAATTGTGTTTTAATGTCTGGGCCTATGCAAACGGGCAAAAGAGCTGATTACCTGTATACTCGGTGCCGTCGGCGCCCCGCGAACATCCACGGAGAGGGAGCCGATAATTCCAAATAATCTTCCAGCTTCGCGAGGTACTGAGCCTCCGTCAGTGGTGCTGAAGGCCAGCGTCAGAATATGAACTATTTTTAAAATATGATCTGGATTTAATTCTAAAGACGTAGCTTACTCATCTCCCTTTGTGTTTCATTTGCATGAAAACTTCAGGCACTGGCGTAACCAGCGGAGAGGCTTATGAGGCTTCAGCTCCCCCCCCCCCCCGTCCCTCGTTGAAATCCAGCCGACCATATAACATACACCAGCATTTTTCATGCCTCCTCTCCTCCTCAGACCAAATCATGCCACAATAATAATATCTAGCCTCAGCTCGTCACCGAGCGGAACGCCAACGGACCTGCCGTAAAAGACATGAGAAGGCGGTAGTATTATTGGACAGATAGGGTGCGCGACGCGAAAAAGAATCCTTACGACTTCCGCAAGAACAGAAAGTGAGTTCTTTTTTTTTTTACTTTCGATATTGGATGAACGGCTTGCAAATATGATGTCTTCCGCGGTCCTGGCAGTTACCCATTGCATGACGGTTGTTGTTTTTATGGTCTCAAGTCAGTGACGCAGCCAGAAATATTTTTTGTGTGTTGGGGCTGAGGTCTTTACGTTGGCTTGGGTATCCATTTCTTAGGGGCGGAGATGAGGCGGGGAGGTCAAAGACGTGTGTATATTATCAGGTCGTTTGGATTTTGGCAATAAAAGGGGGGGGTTGAATCTCCTTAAGCGTCCCCCTTGGCTACACCACACTTTTAAGTTTGTATTGAAAATAAACCGCCAAGGAAGACTAATAAACTGTCTTTGATATTAAAGCAATCCATACTTTCGACCAATAAAAATTGAAAAACTAAAGTTGCGATGTTTGCCTTCAGCGGGACTGCCGGAAAAGCAGCACGTGACGAGGCCTGCAGAATAATTGACATGATCTGCCCCGATGTCGTGAAGGGTTGTGGAGCCCAGGCTGTGCTGCGCTCAGAGGTAAGGAGCTAATTTGCCCTTTTACATTTCCCGACACATTCAGACACGTTTTGCAGAACAAATGATTTCATTACCTGGATTTTTTGTGCAACCGAATCTTATATGAAGTTCCAGTTTCTCAGGCTGATAATTAAAGGTTAATTTATATTTAAAATATTTTTACTTTTTAAATATGGATTAATTTATGAGAGTGTACAGTGCCCCGCAAAATTAACCCCACAACTCGGTTACGCAATTATTGATACGTTGCATGCTACCCAAAAAATAAATTGGTCGCTGTAGCTGCTGGAATACCTTGTTGGGTTTTCTTCGGGGACGTTAATCTTTACCATCTAATTTGACCACTAAGTTCACGGAATATCTCAAAAAGTGAAGAAGCCGGACAATCTCGTGGTGGAGTTAATTTTGGGGCGCACCCTACATGTAGCAGCATTCAGCTAAAAGGTACTCGGAAGAACACCTGAGCATAACAGGCAAATATTTTAGCATAAATATTCAACTTAAAGAGGCTGCATTTCAAGTTTTGTATAAAGGGTGTGCCATCATCCTACATACCGACTTCATTAGAGTGTTCATCTGGATGCTTGTGCTCAGTTACGAGGTCCAAACGTTCATGCAGTAGTTGCGTTATGCTCGTCTCCACCTCAAAATGTCATGATCTATGCAACCACGGAGAATGTAATTGTTGTATCAGATGTTGTCGACACTGATAAATATGTTAAGTGCACACATTGTTATGCCACTACTGTGCCCGCTGTAACAAGGTGAACAGTGGAACTCTGTAAGTGTGCGCTCAAGTACAAAAAAGCCTAGAACTCTATAAAGTACCAGTTGCATGATGTTCTAGAAAGACAGATGCAGACACTTTATGTAAATTACAAACGTTTCTATGTAACCATATCTTTCTGTAGGGTTCGAGGAGTGCTCAACATAATGCTTGATTTTCTTCTCTCTCCCACTGTTCATTATTGCTTCATGATAGTAAGATTTACCTGAACACTTTGTCACTTTTAGGCTGTACCATCGCCTGCTGCGGCAAGCAGCAGGGAATCCGTTGGGGAAGTTCCTGGAATGAGCGGAACTGGTACATGTATCTTACAGAATGCGTTGATATTTGTGTTTTAGTTGACGTATATCCTTGTTATATGAACGAACAAAATAAAAATTCAGAAACCGGGCGAATGCAAGACGGTAGGCAGATAAGGAACACGTTGCAGGACACAATTATACAGAAGATCACTTCATAATATAAAAGTAGTTTGGTGTGACGATGTGGGCTGAAGAAACGACGAGGAAGACGAGGCCAATGAACGCTGCGAAAACACTTCAATAATCAAAAATAAAGACTGCAAGACCATATCAAGGAATTGGATTAAGAAACAAAGAAGAGGAAACCAACACGGGGAGAATGAACGAGGCACACACGTTCGAGGCGCTCGAAAAGGGCTGTTGGCCATCGGCACCCGGTTCAACACCAGCGGTCCCGGCAATCGAGGAAGAGTCCGGACGGCCGTCAATAGGTCCGTGGGGAATTTGAACCTGTACACCGTGGGCCCCTGCCGCTCGCCAAGCTGCAGCAAACCTACGCCTGTTCCGACCCAGCCTGCCAGGCTCCAGAACCAACGTTCTACAACAAGGCGCCTTCTCTGCAATAACGTCATGTGAGCCGTAAGCGAAGTCGGCGGACTTAACTTTTTGTTAATATTTTAACGACTGTCATAACTTGCTCTCCACCTCTATCTGAATCTATTTTTGATTTCTTACCCTGTAAATAACATTTCTATTCTTGTAACCACCGCTCTGCATTTCTGAGTTCCTCTTTTTCATCTCCATCTCACAGGGCGTAATGATTGGGAAGGGGGGGGGGGTTATTACATTATCATTGTTTGACAAACAGAAGTTGTTTGTATGCAATTTGTGTCTTTTCCGCGTGCACTTTCGATCGAAAACAGTTTGCTGCTTCAATATGCATGAACTGCCCAAGATATTTTATTGCCCACTCGTCGCTGCTGGCTGCAGTTCCTGCCTTTTCTTATCGCCCTTCCCAGCTTGGTGCACAGTTGCCTTTGTTCGTAGTTTCAAAACAACCGCCCTCCCGCGTAGTGTTCCTGGGCAGAGCGGCATTATGTGGACAACGGGAATGAGGAACTTGCCAGAGGTCAGCAGCGCCTGGCGGAGCTTGCCGAGGCTAGGCTTACTCTCTTTGAGCATGTATAATACAAATTTCATAGTGCCCTAAGATGTTTGTCAATAGTTCGATGACTGGTATTGGTGCACATATGTCTGCACTTGTAACCAAAGACATGAAGACTACCACATCAGATACTGCTTGTGTTTCATGACTCAGTAGTAGTCTGGTCACTACATTCATTGTTAAAAAGTAAAAAAAATACATCTACCCGAAATTAGTTTTTCCGGTATGAGTGAAGAGAGGAACAGTTCATAATGACACAAGATACAAAACTAGTGAAAAAAGCTTCGGCCATCCTATATCAGACTGGAGAATTTACTAATTGCTATCAGAAAAACCGTGCTGTCATGTTTTTCTTGTTACGTTCCAGATTTATCAGGTGTTGTGCATAAAGGTCAGAGTACAACAGGGCGCCCGTATGTAAACACATAATAAAAAGTGCATATGTAACCCTCAAAAAGCATTAATGTGTGCAATTTTCTTTCTGCTTGCATCTAAGACAAGGAAAAAAATTAAAGACGTTTACAATCCCATGTGACGCCTAATTAGATCGCAGGTCGTGTGGAGAAGGAGGGGAGGTACGGTGTGCAGGGTATGCCCCCCTTCTCATCCGTACCCTCCCTCCTCCTCTCCTTCTCGACTCCCTTTTAGGGGATGATTTCCCGCTAAAGGTGGCGGGGAATGTTTTCCGCTAAATTTAGCCGTGATATTTTCCCGCAAAATGAAGCGGGAAATTTTTCCGCTAATATAGTGTGGGAAATTTGCCGCTAAGCATAGCGTAGAATGTTTTTCACTAAACTTAGCGGGCAATTTTTACCGCTAAACTGGAGGGGAATTTTTCTGCTAAATTTACCCTCAAGATTTCCCGGCTAAATTTAGCAGCAAAAGTTTTCCCGCTGAATTTAGCGGAAAATGTTCCCAGCTAGATTTAGCAGAGAAGTTTTTCCGCTAAATTTAGTGGGGAAATTCGTCCGCTAAATTTAGAAGGGAAATTTACCCATAATGCAACGCGTGGTGCCGTCACGAGTGACGTCACTAGTGACTCTCATGACGTAACATGTCACGTCGTCACATGACGGAGCTGGTGACACTCGTAACGTCACACATGACGTCATGTGTGACGTCTTCATCTGAAACGTTCCATAATGCACCGCGATTACGCCGACGGCGACCGCGACGCCGACGCCCCGACGCCGACGGCGACGGCGATGCCGGCATATCGACACCGACGCCCACGGCGACACTCTCAAGCCCGAAACGGGCGCCTAAGAACTGGGCTCTAAAAGAAAAAAAAACAACGTTTACAACGGCCTTCGGCAACATCATTAAGTGGCATTTCATAGGTTATTTCCTAGTCTTTATTTATACATCGTGCTAGAGGTTGCTGCCTCTCCTTCCGAGGTGTATGTTCTCCGGGTGTCATCATTTCAGTTATCCTAAGACTCTAGCCCAGAGCTTAATTCCTACCTTGTAATAACTAGATGACATTAAACACAATGCCAACAGAATATCTCTGCAATCGGAAACAATGAGCGTAAGGCATTACTCGGCTTGAAAATGTGGCGAAAACACAGTGAATCCTCTAGTACTAGATAGCTGATACGGGTGACCTGTACTGAGAATGGTCACCTTTCGGAAACTTTGCCATTCAAGCAAAGTTCGAATTGTCTTCAGATGACACTGGTGTGGCAACTGCTGGTCCTGACGACATCGTACCACCCGGCAGCCATGCCTGCCTCTCCTCTGCAGTGCCACCACTTCGCCGTAACTTGACTAAGCTGCCTGAGTGCAGCTTTTTTTACTCATCTTTTAAACTATTTTATTGAACAAGACGCGCCTCATTTGTTTATCTTTCTAATGTACGTAATATCCCTTCACAATTGGTATTTCTGTTTTTGCAGATCAATGTAAATAATATGGCAAAGGATGGTGTTTGTTGCAAGTTTTAATGGAATGGAAATAAACGTCTCCTTTAAAAGATAGATCCATTTTACTTGTTCTCAGAGTGCATCATGGTTACTTTCATAAGGTAACTTTGAATCCCTCAATCTGTAGGAGATGTTTCTTCGTCACAAAAGTGCTCCTCGACGAGTTGGAATATCATACCGGCTACCCAGTGCATAGTTAGAAGGGGGGGGGAGAGGGGGGCGCTTTATGGGCTTTAGCTCACCCACCCAACACCAGAGAAATACAGCCAGCCCCCCCTTTAATATACACATGCATTTTAAACCTTCCCTCTCCGCCCGCACCAAAAGTTATGACATCACTGTCACCTCACCCCCTCCCCTCAGATCCCCCCTCTGCCTTCCCGTCTCTCCCCCGCCGGCGCAAAAAATATTCCTGGCGGCGCAAGGTTAAAACATCCTCCTTTATTGCAGTCTTCTGTATGCTCGGATTTGAAAGAGGCTGGTGTCGTATTGGTGACGCCATCAAAATGGACGGCACCTATCGGCTAGAATAAAACGTTGTGGCGGCAAGTCCGGTCACCAGCCATTTTAAACGAATAAAATACTAACCGAGCCTGGCGGTCTAAAGACGAAGTCGTGAAAACTGGTTCGAAAAAATGTGATAAATATCGTCAATAATCCGACTCTGCTTCCTTTTAATAGAACAAGTAGCAATCTACGGTTTCCCATTTTTGGCCACCGGTTGAATGTGTCCACCCTTCGTAGCAATAAACAAAAAATCACTTCTATTATGACGCGTTGTGCCTTGATGCATATCGCAAACGTTCATATATTCTTGAAGAGCGTACTATACCAGTCATTCAACCACCCGACCGCACGAACCCCATCTCTGAATCTCTTCACGTGAACATGTTTTTATGTCAAATTAATTCAAAAACAGGGGTTAACACCCATGCGATATTTGAACTGCACATGCAAAAGCAACTTTTCCAAAGGACTGCATATCACGCAATACTTGTCAGGAACCCGGGCGTCAGCACCATGCACATTCGCGGTACTATTGTGTTCAAATGAAAAGCAATCAAGAACAGAACTTTCAGCGCAACACCGGCGCAGCGTGAGAGCTTGGGTTGTGCTGGGCGAGGTTCAAGCACATCGGAGAAACACCCCCGGCCCCAGCGCTCTATTCTCCACGCCGAATTCCTGTTAGATTAAAGATGCCTCCTGGAAAAGCAGCATCTGTTGACGGCCACGGACTCCAGTGTTCGCATTTCATTCTATCCCGATAGTAATAGTGAAAACTCTTAAAGAATGCACATTTCCTACCAGGAACAAAGTTTCTAAGTAGCTTCGTTGGTTGGAAATTGCTTGATGTCGCAAGGACACATGAGGATTTCCACTCAAATAATTTCTGACCTAAGCTAATAACCCTCTACCATAGTACACCTACCTCAATGGGGCATCATTTGTGCAAAATTATATCGAATGAGGTTTTTTGTATTTCCTTGCAAATTATCTTTGCAGTGTTCTCATTACTGTGACAATGACAAATCACAGGCCATCTAAAAAAGCTGCAAAAGCAACACAAATCAGAACAATCAAATGAGCCCATGCAATCCAGACCCGTAGAACTTGCACATAAAACAATTAATATAAATCAAAATCACTGTATGTTAACATGCATCAAGGCCTGTACAGTTCCCACTCGAAGTATTGAACAAAACTTAAAAGCACTATTTATGCACATGCATTCTGACCTGTTGAAATTGACCCGAAACATTAAAACACCCTCCCAAAGCATACAGAGTCCAAACAGGCATGTCCAGCACAGTATCCGCAGGACTATACGCAAAAAAAGAAAATTCAAAATGGGTCCGGCACATCCACGGCACTGCACACACAGATATAGTTTTAAATGGCTCCAGAATAACACACACCACACTGTACACACGCGCACGCAATTTCGAAAATGGCTCAGGCAAAACATCCACCTAATTGTACAAACACACACATTCACACACGAACAATTCAAAGTGCCTCCGAGAAAAAAAAATTATTGTGATTTACCGCTGCTGGCGGCGACGACGGATGTGAGGCAGCCGGTCACGCACCCCTTACAGGTCGGTTGAGTTGGGCAGGAGAAAAAGGCGTTCGAGCAGAGACTTGTCCTGACTATACAGACGCCTCAACTGGAGGCATCTCCGCTGCCTCGCTGCATCCGCGCTCTCTTCGTCATCGCCGTCCTCGTCAGATCTGCTGTCTGATTTTGACGGGGGCTCTGGCTCTGCCTCTCCTGAGCAGAGGGAGACTTTCAGGAGCGCAGCACTCTTTTCCACGATCGTACCGGCGATCTTCGGTTGGCGATAAAGGGTCCGGTGCTTGTGCAAGAACCGGAACCTGTTATTAAACGGCCGGATGCAGAGCTCCACTATTCCTCTCATGAAGGCGGGGTCCTGATTTTATTGTCCAGCCAATGTGCCAAGTGCTGGCCGCGCAGACACGGGGGTCATCAGTCAGGGCTCCAGGGAGTACTCACTGACGCTTGCATTGAAAGAAGTATGAGTATTCTTAGATGTCTGAACCACTCGCTATGCTTTACACAAGTGTTGCTAATCATGTCTCGTCCCTCCGGTAACTCTTAAAACAATACCAGGTGCTCTGCTGACGCCTCTACGCGTACATTGATCAGTATCAAGTGTCAATATTGTAGGCATAAAATGATCAACTAAAACTTTCTACTAGTGTTAAGTAATTAGTTGCTAACACAGATGTTCTAAATTGCTATTGCTTGTTCAGTTGGTATATCTCAAGAGCTCAAACTTCTCCGCAAACCTCGACATGGCTTAAATGGTGTCGCCTTTGACTGAAATATTATAGAGTAGGTTTAAGACCACTGACCAAGCAGGTACTCATTATGCCTGATAAGTTTAGCGGCTACGCACTTCTGGCGTAGCCACGAACACCTCAACACATGGCAGTTCTGCGTTGACACGGGCGTTCTTCGGTCAATGACCAGAATGCGCAGTTCGGCGTCAGACACCTAGAATAAATATGGCACTCAGAGGGAGGTCGGACAGACGCTGGCGTACAGCTTGTATAATTGTCGCAAGCATCCATCAACATGTACGAGTCGTTTTCTATTCATTAAATTGTTTCTTGACTATTTTGAATAGCATCACGTCAACCCAATGGCCACGCCAAGGGGGATGCTTTTGGAATTTCAGCCGCCCTCAATCCCACCCCCGAGATCCAGCCAACCTTAATATACATATGCATTTTGATCCTTGATCCCTCAACACCCCCGCAGCTCAACAAATGGACATACCAGTCACTTCAACCCCTCTCCCTCCCCCTTCCCGAAACAATTCCTGGCTACGCCACTGCGCCTACCCAAGGCACGACGATATAGACTAGGGAATTTTCCTGGTCCGAGCACTTATCAAAAAATACAGCATGCCATTCACTTTGTCTGCGTCCGGGAGCAACGCGAAATGGAAAACAAATGTTTTACTTAGCCCACTATGGCGTTCATAGGTAAGTACAGTTTCCTTCACCAGAAGAGCGCCTTCGACACGGAGGGGTCGTATATGGAGGGCCCCTTTAGGACGACGAAGGGGCCGTCAACGCACTCGACGGCTCTATGTAAGGAGCCGCGACGAGAGAGCTTCTTAAGTCGACGCCCGTCCCCTCGCACTCTCCGGGATTGCGATCCACCGGGGCCCGGGAACGGGGTGGCGCAAGATGGCCGTAGCCACTTCGCGGGCACATCTGCGACGGTGGTCTGGTGGACAGCGAGGCGCCGGTCACTGGCCACTTGCCCCTGGTAGCTTCCAGGGGCGTAGAAACACAGCGCGCAAAGCACCTACTGCTCCACCAGTCATCACCGTCCTTGCGCGCCACCGCCGCCTCAAGGCCGCGTCTTCCCGAAGCTCGTCGCTGAGCCACCGCACAATGTTCTTCGACAGTCTGTAGTGCCGCGGAACTCGTCTTCGTCTACTGCGAACGTGTCGGCGCTTCGTCCACGGGAACATCACGTACGCCGCAATATTTCATTCTCGCTCAAATTCGCCCCTGTGCGACACTCTCCAAAAGGGCGTGGTTTTACAACTCGCGGGGAATCCCCGTTAAACCAGCATTACGTCAGGGTAATTCGCCGGCAAGATCGAGGATCCCAAGTTGGACGACACCGTCTGAGCCACAATCACGTCACAGTCAAGGGAGTTGCAGGCCCTAAGATCAGTCACAGCGCCGGCAAATCACGGCGGTCGGCGCCTCGCCGAGTTTTGCATTAAGTCTCCAGCTTAGGGCCCGAGATCGGCACTCGCGTCATTTCCTATAGTGGTGACGCCGTGGTCGTTATCTAGGCCGCTTTCTAAGCACGATTTGGAGCATTTTATACGCTAGTTTTCCTTCTCTCGATTACGTTAGAGTTCATCAGCAGTAATTGTTTACAAGGAGCATCCTCAGTGCACTCTAACTCAGAGTCCACTTTTTCGGGCTGGCAAGGAATTATGCGAAGTCTAGCCCTTCGCCGCGCAAGTTGAGCTAACGGGTGGTCGTTCGCTGGCGCCGACACAACAGGATCTCCAGTCTACCACGTAGAAGATTAGGCCTTCGCATGAAGTCATCGCCAGTGAATCCGTTACCCACCTTAAGCGCTAAACGAGCCCAAGCTCTGCGATTGTGGAGCAAAGCATCAGAGCGTCCCTCTTGGCGAGGCCGAGTGCTAGCGTTGCGCTCTTATTGAGGCGCTGTAGGACGGAGTGCGGGCGAAGCTGACTGAAACTATGCGGCACTATTCAATTCCCGGGAACGAATGCCGTAATTGTGTCCACAATTTCGGGGGTCGTGCTTGTGGACCATTCACACGACCTCTTGTCTTATTCCAGCGATGTTCTGCAACTCTTGAAGTGCGAGTGTAAATTAAAACACCTCGCTGTACTCAAGGCCCCTACGGCATAAACTGCCAAATAATGTAATCATCAAGTTTTGCCGAGTTTCATGTAGAATGATATGTTCGTAGTTTAGTCAAATTTGCAGCCCACGCTGAGATTCCGAAGTTTACAATAACATTTGTAAGAAAGCTTGTTAAGCTGAGGACTAAATGTCCGCAGAACAACTGCCCTTAACGCGGCAGTATATTTAGAAAAAATCACTACACTTCACAGCTGGGCGTGCGTGACCGTGCATCCCTTTCGTTTTAATCACGAGCCTCTTTAAGTAGCTTTTCAATGTAGCCTCTGTTCTGAAGCTTCTTTCACCTTATTTGGCACTATTTAAATCGGCATTTTTAAAGCATTGCATAAATCACGATAAAAAAAATCCTAATTTTCACACAAAGGTTGCTGCCGATGAGAACGACGCTTTTGCGTTCTTAAAATACGGCCTCGTGAGATTTGCTTTTAGTCGATCAACTTTCGAATATTTGCTGTTGAAGTATTGCTGTCAGTGTAATAGTTCTAGGTAATGTTATTTAAGAGATGTGCAAAAATTGGAGAAATAACGCGTTTTGTCACAATTGTATGCTAGTGCGAAGGATGAGGGTGTTGGTGAATTCGTGATAGCACAGTGGCTCTACCCTTGCGTTCGCGTGACGTTTTTCGTACGAATGTCGCCGAACACAACCAAAAAAGCTATAACTGCTATCGCTGCTAAACAACAGTGCCGCAGCCCAAGCGAGCAAATTATATACACTGGAGTTCGTGCCCTCTTCGGTGTGTATTTGGATTTAATTTATCATGGCCTGTAACTCCGCAATCGAAGCTTGCCCACTTGACGCCATGCTTAATCTGCCCTCGTATACCCGATGTGTGACCCGCAGAGTTACAGCGTCGGCTGACCGTGTTGACGGGCCCTCGATTTTCTCACAGCGACGATAACTTCCCCCTTGCAGACCCGAGGTGGACCCACGGAGGAAATGCTGGAGCTTTCTAACCCACTTAGCCCACGACTGCCCAACGTAAGTCTCTCATCATTTGCTACCTGGGATCGGTAGACAGACGTGAAGTAATCACAGTACTCAAATAAATTAGCATATTTTAAAAATTGTTAGCGGCAAAGAATACTGTTTGACTCTTTTACTGGTGGTAATTTAGTAATGTCATAAATTGCATTCTGGCACTAATTTCAGTAGAATAGCTTATTCGATTTTAAATAATTTTCGTGCCAAATAAATCAATATCTGTTTGCGACCTTTAAAAAACTAACATTTGTTTGCCTGGTAAAGTATCGTTAGAGGTACTGAAATCAGCCCCAAACCAAAATAAATATATCCAGTAGAGTACAATTTGTCGTACATACTACACGACAGACTTACACTGGTAGACTTAAAAAAGACACAAAATGTAAAAAAAATTAAGGCTGGAAGGCCGTGGCTCACAAATCTTTGGACAAGACATAGTTCACCGCACCATATCATCAGGACAATACAAAGCTGCAATGCCAAGGGTTCACCTCCTGTGAGGTGAACACATCGTAAAAGCTCAGACTAAAAGAAGGACCTGTAGATTCTTTGTAATTTTTCTCTTCGGTCAAAAATACGTGGGCCTGGCCTTTACAATTATGTTTTTGTAGTTGAAAGTTACGGTGATAGCGAACTTTTTGGTTTCACTTACTCGGCCGTTTAAGAACTTACTTTCCCCCGGTGGAACAACACACCCGTGAAGGCATTCAAGCAGAACGGCAATACAAATTCGAGTTGTCGAGTTATTTTACTTACGTGTAGTAGGCACGGGTGTTGTTATGTGTGACATCATGTTTGTCAAAATTGTGAATTTTCTGCTTTGTGTAGTCAGAGACGTTCCCCATCCAGTGATATTCGGAATATTCTGTGTCGTTCTGCCTGCTGACCTACCTGGAGTTTTAGTTGGTGTCGATGGTCCTTTGGCTGGCATGCTCTTAGAAGCACGGCTTGATGACGTCAGAGACGGTTTTCGTGTCCTGTCATGAACATCGGTTCCAGGAAAGGCTGGGGGAATGGTCAAGTAGCCAGCAATATTGAATTCTCTGCTACTTGGTGATTCCGTTGTTTCGTCTAATCCATATTCTGTTAAATCAATAGTTTGAGCCACTGTTAGATTCCACGGCGCTTATAGGAAAATATCACGCTATCTTTATTGCGTTGACGAAAAATGGGGAAAGCAGAATATGTTAAACTAGAATACTTCATGAAGTGTGCGGGTTGTGTTTACTCTTTGTGAGTGATAATGTTAGGGGTGATGCATGTGAGGCTTCTGCAACCACGCGCTTCTAGCGTATGGTAGATGAAGATACCCTGCGTCCCATGGTGTCTGTGAGCATGATAGAGCCAGAAAAAAATGTTTGACTTCATAACTGAACTGTTACCTACCCAAAACACACCAATTCTGGTTAGCAATGTCGCTGTAATCCCTTCATCTTGCGGCGTATATGCTCGTCCCACGTTCAATCCTCGTCAAAGGCGTTTGTGTATATCTGCTATAATATTGGCCCCTTAAGAAATATAAATTTGTGTAACTTTATACTATTGTACCGCTCAAATGTGACGGACGAGGGCTACAGTTGTTTTTTTAAGTTTAAAAATATATTGAGTTTAAAGAACATTATGTCTGACCACTTGTCCTTGGTAAAACAATAAAGTAAACGTGCTTTACAGAAGGCTCAAAAATGCATGGTAGGGCGGAGGCTGAAAAACTTTTTGTCCAGACAATATGCGTGACAATTTTTACATTCTGCATGCACAGAGCTTACACATACCACTCGAAATTCACTAACAAGGAGGAAGTCATGATATTGGCGATTGCTCCACTGTTTTATATACCCGAAAATTCAAATAAATATTTGTGGGGACCGCCTTCACAATGACGAATTTCACAAGAAGGTTGCGTTGAACTTATCAATATTTCACCGAGACAAAATATATCTCATAAAAGGCACACTTTCCAACAAAGGTTTATTCTAAAAAACTGAAGGTTGCTTCATGCAACATCCTCCCATTTTACGATTTCGAAGGCAAAATAACACAATGTTGGGTGCTGAATGAAATATATCTTAAGAGAGCTTTTGGAGTACACATTTACATCCTAAAAAAACACTGAATTTAAATACAAAATAGTTTGAAAAGGGACAAGTTATACACTTATTTAACAAGAGGAAAATGTAGTTTGAATATTTACACCGTTAGACGCAATTATGGAGGAGAATGAACTCCAGAATCCGGCGTTCGGCTTTAGCAATCGAACGTGTTTGACGATTGCGTTTGAGACAAAGGCAGCCTGTTAATAGACTGCCCTCGTCGAAAGCTTTCGAACACGAAAAAGCAAGCATTTGAAAGCGTTCGACAATTTGAAGTTGACACAAAAAGATCTAGCTTCAGGTCTACACTCTAACCATTCAAACCAAAGCTTGGCGTTTCGACGTCCTTGCGCACTCTTCAAGTCTTCCTCGCCCTAATTTTCTCGTCGCATTTTTCGCGGGTTTGCACTCGTCTAGAAAAACAAAATATTAGTGTTCTTATATATCAAGCAGCGGCGTATTCAATTCGCAGCCTCAGGTGCAGTAGCTGGGAGAAATCATATGATTGATAATGTCACCGGCGAGTTTGCGGACCACACCCATGCAATTCCCCGGGAAGGTATACCGCTCCATTTCTCGGCTCTCATTGATTAGAGAATGGTTTGAATTTTGAATGTTGTCAAATCTCTTCTCCGTGCCGCTGTAGACATTTATTGGACGCCTGTTTATTCTTTAGAAACAAACAAAAAATACATCTAGATTCATCATCTTAAAAAAAAAAAGTATGAGCTCGTTTCCGCCTTTGTTTCAAACGATACCAAAACATGGCTTCCGGCGATGGCGGCTTCAGGTTTCACGTACCGCGAAGCACGTTGAGGTCTCCTGTTTTAATGAGTGGGAGTCGCTTTGCGTTCTCCGATGTGATATACTCACCGAACATAGTTTGCAACAAACAACTGTCGCAAATTAACGCCTTTGAATTCTTGGTGCAGGTGATTGTATTTGTAGCGGGAGTGGCGTAAGTCTAGCTTCCTACATCCGCTATTTTGCTTGCTCAGGCCTGACTAGTTTGTATATTTGTTTGGACGCTGATTAAATGATTCGGTTCTCTTAAAAGCGGACATGCTACTCTAAGAATCGAGCAACCGTCGTGATTCTGACCTTAGTCCCAGTATAGGTAACAAAAACAGGTGAGAGCTTTTGTGTCATTTCTGACAAAACCATCCGGCGTTCGCCTCGCAACGGGTTTGTCAAAGAATGCTTCCGTTATTTTGCTCCGGAAGGACCGTAGCTCACGTTTTGAGCAGTACACCAGGCTTGCTAAAGACAATATTTTAGGGCGCGCTTCAATAGGTCACATTCAAAAACTCCTCCATTAAACACTTCGTGCGTTCCATGCTGAGAACCTATTGGCCACGGAGCGGAGTGGCGTGGTTTTCGTTTCGAACTGACAGCTGCTGTATGTACTCCCGCAGCCAGGCACGTGAACCTGCAAGCCTGTATAACTTTTCTTCAAGCGCATTGGGACCTGCTTGTACGACAGGATCACCAGCAGGGACGTTGCGATAGATCCTTTTAAATTTGCATACCTTTGCGCAAACTCCGGCACATCGGAAACAAGAAAAACAGTGCCAAGTGTTTTCTTTTTTTCGGTATCTCTCGTCAACGCCTACTGTATAGAACACTTGCAGGAAGACGCAGCAATAAAAAACGCGTGTTTTGTCTCAACACGATGATCATGAAAAAATATGAAACTGAATCCAAAACTAATTGGCCAACTGGTACCCATAATTCATTTCGTGGCACCGTGCCACCAGGGGCGCATCGAGTCGGGTAAAGTTGTATTGAGCATCATGCCACTCACCGACCTTGCTCGCGGATAATATGCAAAAAATCAGAACAGATATACCTAAGGTCTGCTTTTTTATATGTTTGTCCTTTCGCTCGTTTTTACCGCACATCGAAATACCCTGATAGAGGCTTGTATTGGACCATTGTTCGAGCGCACGATGAAACGAGTGACGGACGCCTGCTGTATAAAGATCGGAAATCAACAGGTTCATCGCGCGCAGTACTTTGTTAGGTTTGCTCAGAAAACTGAGGTTTAGACAGCTGGGTAAGTAGGATGCATTGCCAACGGACACAAACGATGGCAAACGCGGAGGTGAACGACGGCGGACATGGACGCACCGTTTACATGGCCGCGTCTTACACTCCTTGCATATGGTGATTAACGGTGGTAGAATAGCAGACGATGCCGGCGGTTTCCGCGCGTCTGCTCGCTCGGCTACCACGCTCTATCATACGCCACACTAGATGCACCAGACATCGAGACAGGGAGACACTGGTCCGGTGAGCTTGTTCGGCCGAGCAACAATGCCAATTCAGAAGAAATCGGCGGTCGATTGATTAATTGGGGTTTCATGTCGCAATAACTATTAAGGCCAAAATGCGCCAAGAGTGAAAATTTTGCATAAGTAAGGGTTTTGAAGAAGAAAGAGCTATAGTAGCTGATGATGTAATAAAACTATATATTTGAGATTGTATTAGTGTATACGTGATGAAGGTGAGTTCGGATTACTAATTAAAATCATAGACGGTGTATAAGGCCGATGTCCTTAAGAAAATTAAACCCACAAGCGTGCGGAATCAGCGGCTGTTCGCCAAGTAAAATAACTAAGAGCAGTGGAGTATGTTCTTGATATATTTGCGATAAATGTTTAAAACGATCTTGGTCATACGTGGGGCACTCAAGTAGGATGTGTGATATTGATAGAGGAATGTTGCAGCGTTCACACTCTGGAGCATCTTCTTCACGGAAGAGATGCCCATGGGTGAGACGCATATGACCAATCCGTAGCCGAAACAGTTCCACCTCATAAAAGCGTTCCCGATGCCGGACGCTCTCCCAATCACTTACAAAAGGTTTTACAACATGCAGTTTGTTATGTGTTTCATTATTCCATTCACGTTGCCACTTAGTTCGAATGCAACTCTTCAAAGAGATGTGTTGTTCTTTGTGTGTATTTTGTATAGGTCTATTTGTCTCCCATTTAGAGAAGTTGCAGCACTATCGGCCATTTCATTGCCTGGGAGGCCGACGTGGCTTCGGACCCAGCAGAAAACAATCTCAATCTGCATGTATGAGGCAGAGATAACCTTATTTTGTAATTCTAAAACAAGTTGATTTCTGATGCGCTTCAGTGATGTGAGAGCTCTTAACGAGCTCAAGGAATCTGTGTAACCCATTGAGTGGCAAAGCCTTTTTTGTTGTTGTTGCATAATCAACAGCTAACAGCAGACCATAGAGCTCGGCTGTCAGTATCGTGGATGCATTGTGAATTATTTTGACCTGTTTCACAGATGGCCCTATCATAGCGCAGCCAACCACCGAGTTTGTTTTAGTCCCATCTGTATACAGACCTTCGAACTGTTCATATCGATTTTGGAGCTGAAAGAATTCCTGCCTCACATCTCCATTTGGTGTATCTCTTTTGGAATGTTTAGTCAGTGTAAGATTACAATTAATGATATGAGAATCCCACGGGGCTATACTGATCACGCATTGGACTACTGGAGGCCCGGGATCTAGATATACAGACCCAGCATAATTCATATTCCTAATTGCAAAAGGAGGAACAACGGCTGGTTTATTTTCTGACCTTCACTGTAACCTGATGTTTTCGAGGTTATCACGAGTAGAGTGCTGAGGGACAGAGCGAACTCGAATGGTATACATAAACCCCAGAGCAAACCTCCTAGTTTCAAGGGTTGGCTCATTAGCTTCTGCATACAGACTAAGTATCGGGGAGGGGCGAGATGCTCCAGTAGCCAATCGCACTCCGTGGCGGTGAATGGGGTCCGACATCTTTAGGACTGATGCTCGGGCAGAGCCATACACAATGCTCCTATAATCAAGCTTGGAGCGAACAACCGCCCGGTATATGCGTAACAGACATAGTCTATCGGAGCCCCGTGATACATGTGATAGAACATTAAGTATATTCAGCGATTTGAAACATTTAAGTTTTAAGTTCCTAATATGTGGAACAAAAGTCAATTTCGAATCAAATACAAGTCCCAGAAACTTGTGTTCACTTTTTGTGGGTATTGGTATTCCATACATGTTTAACCCATTAACGCGAGAATTATGAAACTGTGGGAAAATAATTTTTTTCTCGCTTTATTTTCCCCTTTAATAACCAAAAGATTCAACATATAAAGCATGAAAGCGTTTGCTCTAAAAATGCAAAAAGCACAGAACATAAACAGTATTGTTGGTCTGCCCAGATATGGAGAGAATGCAAAAAAATTGGGATGGTTGTCACAAACTCTCTTGTGATGGTTCTTAAACCTCACTTTTAATGAAACGGAACGAAACAGTTTTTTCCGCTCTTAAGGAACAGGAACACTTTGCATTTTGTGCACTTGAAGCCGGATACGCCATTATGGCACAGAGCACAGCGTCCTCGGACTTGTGCTGAGGGTGACTGCTCCTGGCACTGCTCTCCGGCAGCAACTGGCCAGTGACTGTAGGTACGACAACTTGTCGTACCTACTGTCATCTGTTGGCTGGGCGTGTTTTCGTATCGCGTTGCTGTTTTGTAGACTTTGCAAAGGAGGTTTTTCTACAGGAGGCATAGTGTTCATTTGGATAGTGAATTTGAGTGAATTCCCCACACTGATGATTAAAGGATTCAGTGGCATCGCTTTTGTTTTTCCAGTGCCACACAGTCCCTCCTATAAACTAACCAAGCATTGACAATGCAAGCGTCGATGGCATATCCTAAAAGAGGAAGGGCTACCTGAGAGGCTTTGCTAGAGTCTTATACAGGTGAACCAGCATGTCTGAGAGATCAATCCCGCTCATGTGCTCACTGAACGCTGAAATGATCGCTGGACAGGTCACAGGAACTTTCGATTTCTGTTCACTGTTGTACATATTTACACACCCAAGTGGCTCCACACCATGTGCATTGCCCAGTAGAGTTACGCATCTGATATCATTCTATTTGACACCAATAATGCCATCCGACGAACAATAGTCCAGCGACCCGCGATGCTCCTTTCAAAGCACCTTGTCACTTTTCAGCACTTTGTCGGCGCCTCCCGTCCTGTTGCCACGGACTGTGCCGACGGAATGAATGCCAAGTTCATTCTTCATTATCAGTACTAAATCAAAGTTGGTAAACAAATTGTCAAAATATACCACTGTACCCTTCGGGTCCTCAATGGTCCTCGAATTCGTCAGTTCGTTCTTTGCTCAAAGCAGAAGTCCCTCCTCGCTTGGAGCCAGGGGCGATTTGCAGAATGTGCTTGACCCCTGGTACAGAACGAGGTCGTGAATTATCCCGGTTGAGCTGGACCGACAGAAGGGCTTGAAGCCACATTTGTCCGGCTTCTTACAGATGAACTGTCGTAAACTCCTGGCAAGGGTACCCTTGTAGGCCACCATTACTTCGTCGATTGTTTGCTTGCTCTCTGCAGGAATTTTCAGGAACTGCTCTCGCAGACTTTCAAAAAGTGGTCTTACTTTGTAAAAGCGGTCCCCATTCGGAACGTGGGTGAGGTTGTCGACGAAGTGAACATAGCGCCTCAGAGCCTCAAACCTTTTCACGGGCATAACCTCAGGTAATGGTGGAAATCTGGCGTGGAGTGACCAGTAATCTCGCAAAGAGGGAAACTTGTACACGCCCATGAGTACAAAAATTCCCAAAAAGCGACGGATTTCTTCGGGTGTTGTATAGAGAGACTTCCCCTGATGAGTACTGTAAAGGTTTGTTTGGTAACCCAAGCAGCACGGATTTTGGCCAAGCAATGGCCAATGTCTGGCGATTGTCTTTTGGCCAGTGGCCAGAGAGTGGCCATTCATTAGCCAATGCTCGGCCGATGGCTGATGGCAAGTGGCCATTGGCCAATGGCCAGATAAAAGCCACTCACCGGCCAGTCTCTGGCCACTCTCTGGCCACTTGGCCAAAGACCATTGCCAGCCATTAGCCAATGATTGGCCAACTCTGTGCTGCTTGGGAAGTTATCTCCTGCACCAACTTGTCTGTGACCATCATCTTGAAGTAAGCGTATAGAGCGCTGACCTCTGGAGGGGAAATGCACCTTTTCCGGTACGTTCAAGTTTGAGGTGTCTTCTGTTTTTAACTTTTTGGATTTTCGGAGGCCTCTTCTTCCTTTACCTGCCATTCCCTTGTCCGCTTCATCTTCGACAGGAAGAAGAACACTGGTTTATTTATTTGCTTTTTTTGAAGGAAGTCTGGAATCGGACTGTTGTGAACGTTTTCGGTGGCTGTGACTTGAACTCGAAAAATCACTTGAGCCATTTGATGGCCTGCCTTCCTCGCTTAGAGACTCTCCTGCACGCTCAGCTTGCTTTTCCTCGTCAGAAAAGTTGTCACCCTTAGAGTTGACCTCAGAGTCGCTTTTTGGGGACAGGAACAAGTGCCACACCGAGGCCGCTTCTTGTTGCCCCCGTAAAACAGAGTTTTGTACATTCCTATAACAAAATATTTCATAGCTTACAAATATGTGACTAAACCTAAAATTCACACCTGCATAATATAAAAATCTCGAGAAAGAAAATAGTATGGCACATAAATAACACAGGATTTTATATATTTTAGCACGATAATTAGAGCGGTTAGTTGAACATGTTTCTAAGAGAACAAACCAGACGTGAATAACGGAAGATGTAGACACAAATAAGAGCCAGGACAAAACATATCCTTTTCCAAAGCTACCTGTGATGTCTAGCGTGGCGCCTAGAAGATCGTTTTGCCTGCGGAGGGGCGCGTGATTTTTGTGCCCGCGAAGTCATAGAACTGCGAGTGGCTGACGGCGCAAGCCAGACTCTGATATCCCGGAAAAAACACTAACAACTATTCGGGGTGTACTGTCTTATTACTACGCTGATACAACACTAACTCATACCCAAAAACTGTGATTTTCCATGGCCAAAAACTTAATAAACGGTATGAATGTCTCAAGCTACAAAAACAAAGAAACAAAACGGTAAAAAAGAACGAAGTGAACAAAGATCGAGGCATTTTTTTAATTCTTTCAAAATGCAGTTCTAAATATTTGTAAAAAATGAAATAAAAAGATTAGGAGCCTTTCCTACAGATGTGAACACAAAGGTGCCTTTAGGTTTAGTATTTGAGCATCACTAATCATATGATCGGGTAGGCAAAGCGACAGGAGCCGCAAGAAAGAAACACAACTCTACATCGCTTCCCGCGTTCTTACCATATCAGGGAAGTTCAAAACTTTTGCAGACTCTTTTAGCAGGCGTGCCGTGGGGCTTCTCTCTTATATACGCAACAAAATTTTGTACTGATATTCGCATTGAGTCCATCTACAGCAAAGGAAAATTCCGAAGCCTCTTACCTCAAGGTTTTTCTCTGCATAAAAAAGGACGCAGCCAGTGTTGTACACGTTCCTCTAAAAAAGGAACGAAAGATCGTTCCTCGTTCCTTCTGATTTTTGAAACGCGTTCCCGTTACAAGTTCTATATCTGAAAAATGAACTCGTTCCCGTTATAGTTAAAAAAATGTAACGTATCGCTACATATACGTTAAATTTGTAATTTTGCTAATTACCATATTTAGATAAAAAAGTAATCGATCTTATTAAAATATAACATACGAATTTGAATGCCGTGATGGGTACCAGGCGAAGAAAACAAGTTGAAGCGTTGTTCCATTTGTTGATATATCATTTTTAAAAATCTCAGCTTTTAACCATAGTCATGTGTGTGGTGGGCGATTTCAGACGAGCCATATATACTTTTACTCCACATTGCACTACCGTTTTACAACAATCTCATAAGTTTCAGTCTAACAGAGTCCCTTGTTCGAACTTAACCACCGATGCTTCTCGATGTTGCTACCCGCAAGACGAGCAAGTGAAGAACAGTGTAGGGTTTTTGGAAAGTCAGTCTTGAAATCTACAACTCCCCTTCGTAAAGGCTGGAATCGTTATTCAGTTTGAAGGTGGGGGACAAGTGGAGAAGGAATACATTTTAATTTTTGTGCATCTTTTAAGTGACCAATGTTCGGTAAATAAGGGTGTGTTGGATGTCTGGTAACTTGTTTGTATGTTGTAACTGTAGGTCTCTTTGTGAACGTTCAGTGATTGCTGTAGTCGGCCTTAGATTTCTGGGTGTATCAGGATTCATGCAAGCAAAGAAAGGAGCTGAGTTTGAAACTTTCCTCTTTCTGTGTCTTTTCCTTCGACTAAAAGTTTTGCTTTTTGTACCGCAGTTTTGGGCACGGAAAAAAAGAATCGATTTCCGCTCCGGCACCCGACTGTCACCAAGCGAGGATTATGCAAAATAAACCCTAAGATAAGTAACCAAAAAGTTAAAGAGATCCTGCTCTTCGTAAATACATTGTTTTTACACTTTCAAAATTTCCCTCTTAGAAATAAAATAAAGATTACCACACTGGACAAAAAAATGAACACCGTTCCTTTTTCCGTTTGAGTAAAAATGTAACGAGTTCCCGTTCCAGTTCCAGCTATGCAAAATGGAACGGCGGCGTTCCTTCGTTCCTCCTAAAAGGAACGCGTTCCAGGAACGCCGTTCCTTCGTATGCCGTTCGGTACAACAATGGACGCAGCCAACATGGCAATTGACAAAGCCTAGGGAAAGGCGCGCTTTTATGCACCCAAAAATATTGTTACGCCCTCTTTTGGCGAGTAAAGTGACCTCAAATGTATAAAAGTAACTAAATATAGCGGCATTTGTCCAAATATTAAAGTAGTCAAGTTTTTAGGCTGTTTTTCTTGGGTTTACAATATGGTTGATCCACGCGTTAAAGGGTTAAAGAACGCTCTTGTAGAACTCCACGCCGGCGAGAAAAACACACACAGGCAGTTTTTTTTTGGCGAAAATTTAAACCCGTTTGTGTCAGCCCATTTTTGTAACTTGTTAATTGCCAGTTGGACCCGACGTTCACATATTGAAGAATCACAGGACAAGACAAAAATTTGAATATCATCTACGTATATAGAATATTGCACGGAAGGAGGTATAGCACGGGCAATCGAATTCATCCTTACAATGAAAAGGGCTACGCTAAGGACACCTCCCTGGGGAACTCCATTTTCTTGCAAAACACCCTGGAAAGGGTTGTTCCCAATCTTAAATAAAAAGTGTGAAACTGCAAGTAATTTTAAATAGCACCTACACTCTAAAAAAAGATGTAGCTTTTACACTCCTTGTCACATATTTGACACCCCAAAACTTCAATTCGACGCACAGAGCACTGAGGTTGAACGGAAGGTACCAACTTTCACGAGCGGCTTGATAGCCGAGTTTTACAGATTAATAAAATATTTAATGTACGTATTACTCACTGCAAAAAAGTAATCTAGGTTTTCTTGGCCCTTCTGCAAAACCTCAGTGATTTTCTTTTGTTGTGTTTGTTAAGCACTTTAGTTGTTTAACATGTTATATAATACCGTCATCAAGCATCTCCTAAAAGTTGGTGCCGTCAGTTCGACGTTATTGCGCTGTACGTCGAACCGAAGTTTTGGAGTGTCAAATATGTGACAATTGGTGTAAAAGCTACACCTTTTTTTAGAGTGTAGCATTCTACCTCGGACACCAAGAACAAACAAATCCTGCAAAAATCCAAAACGCCAGGCCGTAGCATATGCCTTCACTGAATCAAAGAAGACAGAAAAAC
The DNA here is from genome assembly GCA_037355805.1 of Ixodes ricinus. Classification (NCBI taxonomy): domain Eukaryota; kingdom Metazoa; phylum Arthropoda; class Arachnida; order Ixodida; family Ixodidae; genus Ixodes; species Ixodes ricinus. The sequence goes on along the minus strand of JAZHYW010009834.1, from coordinate 70,143 downwards.
AGTGTTTCCTATTTACAAATGCCACTCCCGCATGGTGGCCTCAAGTCGAACCAAGGGATCGAGCGTCGATCGAAACGAACGGAAGCCGCACTAATATCTATCTAGAAGGTTTTTTTTTTTTTTGCTTTTCCAGGTACTACATAAGTCTTTTGTTTACCATTGTCTCGAGTGGTGTTGAGAAAAAACTCGTTAGTGCTATCGGTCTGTAACTGGAAGCACATGAAGCATATTTGCCTGGCTTAAGCAAAGCAATGACAGAAGCCACCTTCCAAGACGATGGGAACTGACCCTCTGACCAAACACGGTTGAATAAGTACAAAATGAGTCCAAGCGCTGAGGAATGTAAGTGGCATAGCACAGTGTAGTGAATACCATCAGGGCTAGGGGCAGTCTGCTTGGGACTTGGTAGTACTGCCTCGAGTTCATGTAGTGTAAATGGTACATTATAAGGTTCTTGATTGCCTCCTGAGGTATTTATAGGGATTTTCTTCGGCATGGAGTTCGTGCCGAATGAAAGCTGGCATATGATAATCAGAGCTTGAGAAAGACTCAAACTGCTCTGCTAGTAGATTAGCTTGCTCCTCAATATTTCGGGGCAGATTCCATGTCTAGTCAAAAGAGGGACAGAATAAGCAAGGTAGCAGCCATTAATCTTATGCACTCGCTCCCATACCTCTTTGCACAAAACACTGCTGTTTATCGAAGACGTGTATTCCTTGAAGCTATCTCGCTTAGACTTCCTGCGCATAGACCGAGCGCGAGATTTCATTATCCTAAAGTGATGAGATTCGTGTGTGTAGGGTATCGGCGGAAAATTTCCCAAGCTTTGTTCTGTTTCTTGTTTGCTATGCGGCAGTCTTTATTCCACCATGGTTTCGGTTTCTTGGGAAGATGTGCTGATGCCATGGGTATGGACATGATTGATGCTTCTACAGTATGCTTGGTGATATGCTCAGTTATGCGATCAATGGAGATATGTACACGCGAAAAAGGATGCTTGTTTAAAAACTGACCTGTTTGCTTCGTCAAATTCCAACGGGGAGTTCGCATTGGAAGTGTAACAGGTCGTCCGATGCGATTTAAAATTATAAGAAAATGGTCACTTCTAAATGGGTTAGGATTGACCCCCTATGAGAAGAAAGGGAACAATGCTGGGTCACTAAGCGACAGGTCAATGGAGGTGAATGAGCGGGTTGGAGCACTAAAATATGTAGCCTGCGAGTTGTTGAGCAAGCATAATCCCGTAGAAGAAATATATCGTTCAACTATTGATCCTCGCGTATCACATCTTCCGTTACCCAATATGGGGTCATGAGCGTTAAAATCTCCAAGGATTAAAACTGGTTGTGGGAGTTGGTCATACAGACACTCAAGTTCGTCCCGAGTAGGAGGATAATTAGGAGGTATGTAAAGGGAGCAAACTGTCATCAAGCGGTCAGACAAAACACGAACTGCCACAGCCTCCAATGTAGTATTAATGGGCACCTCAATATATGGAGTAGATCGTTGAGCTATTATTGCCACTCCACCCGAGGAATGGGAAGAATGGAGACGGTCTTTTTGAAAAACATGAAAGTGCCTTAACCTCCAAAATGGTTGTGATTCAAATATGTTTCTTGAAGAGCAAATGAATAATGAGTGATGATGGTAACAAATAGCACACATCATCATAGTTGTTTAGCAATCCTCGACACTTTCATTCGAGGAGGACTTCTTTCATCATATGTAATGTGGCAGTTTAAAGAAACTGTCTAGCTATACTTAGAAGTCAATTTTAATTCGAGGTGCCTTTTTTGGTCGTATCTTTCGGCTTACCTGTGGTATCACAGGTGGCCGAAGGTAAGGACTCTGAACAAATGTGGGGCCTGTCCTCCACGGACGTAGGCCCACTCTCGTCCATCGGTTCGTCTGGAACCGCTGTTGGCGGACCCTAAGGGGTCTCTGGCCCACGCGGCTTGACACGTATACGGGGGCCACCAGAGGCAAACGAGAGACCACGGCCTTTAGGTGGCTGGGCTGCAGGGGGTGCACAAGGCACAGTCCCCTGTGCTTGCTTTTTATTGGATCCCGACGGACCGGCATCCACCTTTCGGTGCAAGGGTGGAGCTGCTAGCATCGCTCCTGTTGAGGTTGAGGGAGACAAAGAAGGGTCACACAAACCGTCCAAGGACGTCTGTGTTCCCGTTGTAGCTGTTGGCCATGCAGGTCCCCGGCGCACGACCTCAGCTAAGGAGCCCAATGATTGAAACGAGTAGCGTTTCTTTGCCTCTGGGTAGGTGATGTTTTCTTTTGTTTTAATAGTCAGGATCTCTTTCTCCTGCTTCCACTGAGGGCATGCACGTGAATATGTTGGATGGGGTCCCTTACAGTTTGCATAACACAGTAAGGTTTCGCACACATCAGCTACATGCTCCGTGCTCCCTCATTTTGCGCATGTATCTCTTCCACGGCAAATTCGCGAGCCATGCCCAAACCGCTGGCACCTAAAGCAACTTTGGGGGTTTGGGATATACGGCCGGACGCGTCAGTTTATGCAGCAAGTTATTACAGAAGCAGGGAGACAATGACACTGAAAGGTGACTATCAAATATTTAGTGGGAGTTTCTGATCCATCTTTCCGGAGCATGATCATTTTACAGCAGCTACTGCAGAGGAGCGGAGGCCCTCAAGGATCTCTTCTTTGCTGGTGTGCAGGAGGTCGTCCTCAGAGATGACTCCACGAATGGTGTTTAGCGTGCGGTGAGGAGACACTGTGTCTTCTACATACCCAATGGTGTTCAAGGTGAGCAAAGCAATGCTTTGTTTTTTCGAGTTCACTTCCACAGGCAGGTCTCCGGAATACAGTTTTTTCGCATTATAATCGTCTCCAAGGCACGAGTCAAGGACTTTCGCAACAGAAAAAGTTGAGATCTTGGACATCGGACGCTGGTCATTTTCTAAATGAAGTACAAAGGACTTTGTAAACATGTCTGACTTTGACTCTTTAGCTATGACAAGGAGTTCGGGCCACAGGCGCTTCCCAAGTCGCCAAGAACCGGGTTTTGGTTTAGGAGGGGCAGCCATCAAAAGGCAAAAAACCTTCAGCACCTGTGGCGCACCACCCACCACGGAGTTCAAGAATGAGACAGGCAACACCTCATAACAGTACGGGCTTGTCTGAGTATGCTGCTCTGCAGTGCTACCAAGACGCTATAACCAAGTGTCGTTTAGACGAGAGTATATATTGCCACCTAAGGTTAGCCCTTGCCGCAAAAGAGGGAGAAAAGGGAGCAAGTGAATTGAGAAAGAATTGAAAGAAACAGGAATGGTAAAAGTGAAAGATCGGAGGGGATAGTAGAAGTAAAGGCGACTAGACTGAATCATCCTGGCCGGGCCTTACCAGGACTCCCGTCTATGATAGGCGGAGGCCGAAGGGGTGTATTGCCTCACCCAGGGGGCCCCGAAGGGTAGAAACCTACCCCTGGCTTGACTCAACCACCAGGATGCCCTATTCGTCGGACACGGGAAAGCCACTCAAAGCGAGACGTCGGCGGCCGAACCCGCATGGCTGGGGGTCCGTGGAGACGCCACTCTCCAAATACCTGCTTTCACAGGTGCCACTTGCGGGGAAATCGGCGGGGTCACTGATCTTTAAACCAGGTGTAGCCTGCACCGCAATTGCGTCTAGCGTCGTAAATGACGCAAAACAGAGTCTTTTATTCCATTAAAAAATTAAACAAGAGAACACGTGCCCTAAATTGGTTTTTAAACGGTCGGCACAACGATATTTAATTGGAACGTTTTTCACTTTACACTGGCTTACTGGCAGTAGTGGGACTCGAGGATATTTGCAAGCAACACAGGTGGCCAAGAAACTTTTTTTCTGTGGTGTAACTTAAAGGACAAAAATAAGCGTTTTTATTCAATCTCTCGTTCGCGAATCTTGATGACGTAACTGGGGAAGCGCTGTACCCTCATTGACGATATCATATTGTGGCTCAGAAATTGAACCGGAGCATTGAGTGGGCACTCAGTTTGGGCACGAGATAATTGATAGATCGAGAAACATTCGAATAGTGGCCTGTGTCCTATCAATACAATGACCGAAACTGGCCGAACCCTAACAATCTCTGGAACGAGTCTCCTGTGCCTTGCAAACCCCAGCGCCTGGCTAGGATCAACATTGGAGGAATATAACTCGTTCCAGATCGCGCGGCCGCTTGTTCTTATTGCAACTAGAGTGGGTGAAGGCTTTTCATTTTTCTTAATTTTTTATGCGATTTCGAGAGATTGTGGTGGAAAACGAGGGTGTGTTTCATCGGTCAATATTTAAGAATTTGTTCGAATAGGCATTTTCGCAAAGTAATGAATCGTTGCATCGCTCTTTTAATTTTTCTTTTTATTTCAGTTTACCTCTTCAGTGCGCCCTCTTAAGTCTCTACAAGGGCCAAATATATGATTTCAGCGTTCCCGCAAAGTTGGCGCTCTCATTCAGTGCAAAAAATCGTTTAGGGCGAAACTATCATGCTTGTAGCGTTTTTAAATCTTACACAAAGTGAAACAGACTAGATAGAAGAGCCCAAAGAGAGGGACATCGTGAAGACTGTAACGACAACACAGAGTGTGCTCCAAATTGAAAGCTTATTAGAAAACACACTGACCCTTAATCAAACAATATTACATCTAGCCATCGCACTCTGTCTCTCACTCTCTTCCTAGTTTTCTAAAATAACATTTCCTCATATAACAGGCCGCGGACGGCTCACTGATTTTCTTATCGGCGCCCATTGTTTTGATGACAAAACTCTTCGTGAATATCACTAGTTGATTTTCCGCTCTTTCAGAAAAGTATCATTTTGTTTGAAATGAGGTAGTGCACGGGTATCATCGCAATGCACTGCCAGATGCCCAGAGGTCGTCAGTTTGATGCGAGTGTAGCAGAGTAGTGGCATACGCAATTGTTCTGTGACGGCACGGGAAAAACAAACTAGAGAAAATCACAAAGCGTGTGTCATGAAAAGAAGTGGCGCGAAAATGTATTTAAGAGAGCCGTCTCTGGTTCTGTTAGATAAGGAAATGGTATTTTTAGAGATGGAGTGGGTTGCTGTAAGTGAAGTGTTTTTGCAAAAGTATTTAACACAGTGTGTTTTGTAATACAATGTAAGTTTTGTGTGTTCTGCTTGTTTTTGTTAGCATATTCTCTTTCACCCTGTACTTCCCCTTTTGAAAAATATTTTTTACCGGAATGTCATTTCCAGTAAAAGTCTATTTTACTGGATTATGGGACTGTTTTCACTTCCAGTAAAGCCAAATTTACCAGAAGATAACCAGATAATAATATCTTTATTATCTTTGAAAAAATACATGTGTGCGTGCTGGCCCACGAAAGCAAAGATGCTTGTATGTGAGACCAGGCAGCCAATAAAATACCGTGACACAGTTAACACTGGAGAAACAAAAGAAACAAACAACAATAATGTAGGAATGTGGGCAACGAATACGCACTAAGTAATTATATAATTATTATTGCGCGAGCGTGAGGCACCATTATCTTACATTCTGTTCTACCGCACGAAAGGATGATATGTTCAGCAAAGACTCTGGCAAACTGTTGAAGATTGGTCGGAATTCACCGTGTTTTATCTTTCTTTTTTCGGAAGTCAACGGAAGGGTTTTAGGAGGAAGCATGTGAACCGTGGTTGGTGTATGTTTACCAGATGCTGGACGATTCGGTAACAATTAAAGTGGTTAGTCCACATAGACCTGAAGGTTTTATGCATCTATTTAACCACGTCGATACCAGTGAAACAATTTGCACAGCTGTATAGACAAAAGCAATCAGACAAAATAGGAGCAACCGAGTTCTTTGTCGCAATAGATATCTTTCAAGGTACTCACAATGCCGCAGGGTAAATTCCTAGACGTACGGTAATAAAACCGCGCAGGTGCACCACACGGACAGACACGTATGCTCTCAGTAGCACGTTTAACGAAAACCACAAACGCACGAAACGAACATCCGCCGCCGTTGAGAACTCACGGGCACAGATCACGATGTCGTCCCTGATGCCGCCGCCGCGGGTACACCAGGCGTCAGTAGCACGCTTAGCGAAAACCACGACCGCGCGGAACGAACATCCGCCGCCGTTGAGAAATCCCGGGCTCACTCACGATGTCGTCCCTGATGCCGCCGCCGCGGGTGCGCCAGGCGTCAGTAGCACGGTTAGCGAAAACCACGAACGCGCGAAACGAACATCCGCCGACGTTGAGAAATCTTGGGCACAGTCTTTTTCGCTCGCTGGATGCTTCTGAAGCCGGACGGACAAAGAGGCGTAAGAAACAGGTCACTGAAAGATATTTTCTTTTCACCTGCACACGCAGCTGCTCTGGAAGATACAGGTCGCACACATGAAACGAGAATCCGAGACTGAGCGTTCGTTCCTGGCCGGCCGTTGCTCGTTGACGAACAAAGAAGCCGGTTTTCTTAAAAAAAAAATTCAGCAAAACGACCTTTTCGCATTTTCCCCACGACCCAATGCGAGGGAGAGAGGGTGCGTGGGGAGTCGTCCTTGGTGCGGGGCACCAAGGACGCCCAGTCCCCGGCTCGCCTCGGCTTCCCCTCCGCTCGCGTCGCGGCTTTGAGTGAAGTTCGGTAAACAGGGAAGCGAGTCACCCGTTTCGGGTAAGATTAAAACCGGGTCATCTGGGAAACGAAAGTGGCTGCCGGTGACATTTCAGTGAAATCTGGAAACCCGATGCCGATGAAATTTCAGCGAAAACAGATTGCCGGCAAATAATATCGCACAGACTGCAGGTAAACTGGTTTCGGATGAAAACGGGTGAAAGCGCCCACCTTCTTGGATCGTCAAAACAGTTCGCTGCACGCACTTCTTGAGGGTTGCAACGTCGTCCCGAGCTAAAACTCGCACTCACGAGGATGCCGCCCGAGTGGTCTCGTACCTGCTGTGGCCCTGACTTTTGCCTGTCGCAAGTAGCAAGTTGCCGGTGATCGCTGCTCAGCTTTTTGGATCGTCAAAACAGTTCGCTGCTTGCACTTCTTGCAGGATTGCAACGTCGTCTCGAGCTAAAACACGCACTCACGGGAATGCCACTGCATTGGCGGCCACCATTACAAAGTCAGTCTCCCTGCTCGACTTAGCTTCCTTGTCTTTAGCCGTTCCCCTTTCGTCGGCTACCAGTGAAGTTCGGTGTCCGGAAAAATAGAGTGGCTTCCGGTAGGATTCCAGCGACGGGTAATCGAAAGTGGTTCTGGCAAACCTTTCAGCAAAAGTTTCTTCCGGTAATATTTCCACCACAGACTGGTAAACGACGCTGGTTTCTGGTGAAAATGAGTGGAAATTAACCCGTTTCCACTGAATGTCACGGGAAGTTTTTGCCGGATTTTAACCAAAAGTGGCTCCGGTAAAACGTACACCGGAATCTGGTAACTGAAAGTGGCGGCCGGTAATATTTCCAACAAAAAACTGGTAAACTACGCTGGTTTCTGTTGAAAATGAATGGAAATTAACCCGTTTCCACCGAATGTCACTGGAAGTTTTTGCCGGATTTTTCAATAGGGTCGGCGCTTCTATCCAGAGATTAACCAACTAGCCCAAGTGAACATATTGTAGAAACGGACTGCAGATAATTGGTTGAAAACAAACCGATGTGGTCGCAGTTTGTACTTGCTGGCATCGTGTGCATCTGGCCATTTTGTCAATAAATTGTTTTCGGTACTGGAACGCGTGTTAGCGTCACCCGGAACGGGCTCTTGGCTTTGATAGCGCCACCATCGTATCGAAAAACGCGTATACGACTGGTTCGTTTACCGCTTCCAAAGAAGTGCTCAGTGTATGTGCACCTGATGACGTAATAAAAATATTATTTTGTCACCCACTCCGAGCGCGGCGGTATCCCGGCAGCGGTGTTGGATGTGGCAGACTCCTGTTCTGATGCCTAGTCTCTATCCAGTGTGGCAGTCCACGGAAGCTACGGTAGCTAGAATTTGGGTCGTCAAGACGGCAACGGCAATCGCTTTTGCTCGCGTTGTTCTCCAGTATTTCTACGACCGACCAATAGGATCGCAACATCCAACTGCAAGACACTCAGGCTTCTGTGACGTCATTCGTTGCCCCTTCTGGAACACTTTCAGGAATGGGCGGGATATAATGTAACTAAACTTACCAGTCGGAGTCGCTCTTGAAGCCGAAGTGCCACGTCACATTTTGTTTTTGTTATTGTTTTTTTTTATTGTGAGATACGTGCCAGCGGCATCAGCCATAACACAAATGGCATCGAAATAAACATAATGGCATTGAGGCACTATAACTGTCGTATGTAGTTACCCCAGGCTCCGTTCTTTTCCTGCGCGTCGTTGGAGTAAGTAGGGGTTGTTTTATAAGTCGTGTGTGTGGTGCCTTTGTTAGACATACCAGTGTGTTCATGGGACATACTCATAAATATGGTAAAATTCCTACATCCAGAAGTGCTAGCAGGAAAACCACTAATAAGCTGAATTGTAGATTGATTCGAAATAATGAAGCGGTTACTTGTGCGTGCTCAGAACAAAATGGACAGAACGAATAAGACACGCTTAAAGCATCCCAAGCGGCACAAGAATATTAGGCGAGTTTCTACACAGTACGGTTGGCAAATACTCCGAATATACGGTTCTTCCCATCCTCACGATGCCTAGACAACATCGTTTCGAAGGCGGGGCAGTACCAGCACAACATCACTGGAGAACTGACAACGTCGGGTGAGTACCAGCCGGACATTGCGTAAACCTGTAGAGTTCTAGCAGCGTCGGCTGAGCATCCGCAGGACATCGCGTGTCAATCGAGTAACGTCAGTGTCGTTTGGGTACCCACCAGATATCAGTACTTAAAGAGTCGGCTGAGTATCCGCCGGGCATCACGTATGTAAATCGAGTACTGGCAGTGTCGTCGAAGCACCCGCCATATATAGCACGTATCTCTAAAAAGTACTTGGGGCGGCGGCGCAATATACCGCCCTATTTATGTGCTACAATTTTCTTTTTATTTCCTTACGTCACCTTTACGCTTCGGGCCCATTTTGGCACCTTTATCATACACACACGTAGATGCATCACGCACACCAAGAGCATCACCTTAAAATATACATTGAGCATATACACATACACGGCACATTCAAACATCACCCCAACAGCTCACTAACCCGATCACTACTCCTGAGCTCTTCACTGTCAAAAAAGGGGTGCAGTACTTCCACCCAGTCGGGAGTATGTGATTTGTCCCATATACGACACCTCCATAGGTATATATGCGACACCCCAAAAAGTAATGCACATCTGCAACTCATTTTAAGGTGCACATGTGCACCTCAGCGGGTGTATACAAAACACCCCAACCCGGGGTGTACATATATTGTTTCTCACTTACTGGGAATACTGATACACCCCATTCCTAGGTGTACATATATTCCGTTTTCCATACCCTCCGCGCCTTACAGGGTATATTAATACACCCCATTCTTAGGTGTACATATATCCTTTTTCCACACCCTCTTCACTTATTAGGAATGCTTTTAAACTCCATTCTTAGGTGTTCTTATATACCGTTTTCCACACCCTTCTCACTTACAGGGAACACCGATAAACCCCATTCCTAGGTGTACATGTGCGAAGTCGCAAAAACTAACACTAGAACATTTTCCGACCAAATGCCTTTGCAGCTCTATTTACAAGCTTTTTACCATCAAATGACGGTGTTTTGTGTCATTCTGATGTCCCATTTGTCAACCCGAAATACAATTAGGCTGCAGATTCCACATTCTATCATCATTTCACTACACGGTCTGGAATCATTTTGACGTCCTAATTGTGAATATAAAATACAATTGAGAGCTTTTGTGTCATTCCTGCGAATATAACGTTGTCAGGATCATTCAATATTTGATAAAATGAGCTACAAAAACTGGCATCTGTTCTTACATGTTTATTGCTCATAAACACTGGGTGAAACATATACTACAAAAATACACATTAAACTTGCGGCTTGCTGTGTGGTCTGGCGAAAGGCATGCGCCAGAAATGTCGCTTGTTTTATTTATTTTTCTTTTTGCGTGTCTTATATCTCACCCTTTTAGTTTTGTGCCTTGGGTGTTGACCACCAAGAAGAGCCATGAAGCATTTCTGAAAAGCGAAACGTAATTGTATACCATGATTAGATACATATAGGACACTATCAAGGCCCCACACCTTACATAATGAGAATAATCAAAAACCAATAAATCAGACAACTTCATAGATATTTTGCACACCATTGAAGAATAGTAGGGTGGAATGTTTACCACTTTAGTTACAGGTGCAAGGCCGGCAAACCGAAAACACAGATTAAAACGAGCATGTGTCTCCAATATACCTAAACAACTGATTTTGGCGGTTTTCAACCATGCCAGCCTGTTTCATATTGCAACTGTGTTTATTTTTACTAATAAAACGCACAATTAGCCGAAAAATAAATGCCACAAGCATCCTTCTCCGTGGCCGCCAAACCAGATAAACGAATGCCAACATTAGTAGTGTCCTAATACAAGCTTCCTTTAACAAAATTTTGGACAATCTAGAACAGTGTTCTCAAACTCATTTGAGTGTAGAGGCCAGAAAGCCCACCCCAAAGGTCGAGGGCTTTTGTAAGGCATGGGGGAGGGGGGCTGGGGGTCAAAAAATTTGTTAAAGGACCTTGCGCTCTCTACATTTTGTAACTTGCAATTCTGACAGTGACATTTTTAGCTATGATTCAATTGTAGCCCTCCTTTTATCCCTTCCCTGATGCAATTGCAATAATTAAAATGGTACTGCCGCCAACATACTGGCATTTTGTAAGAGGCCAAGAGAACAAGTATAGTGTTGTTCCCGTTGCTTACTTCACTCGGGATATACTCGAGCTCAACATGTCTCGATAGAATGTCTTCAGTCGACAGTTTTTGCTTTTCTGAGAATTTTTTATAGCACCACTCTGAGAGAATACTGGAATTTTAATGGTGATATTTTCTGAGGGCGAGAATCCAGAGCTCATAATTTTATCTTTGGTGGTTGCTTCGGACAAGCGAGAGTTCATGCAGTTGAGGTGCATTCTTGAGCACAGAGCTCGGGATTGCAGCCTACCGGCGGAATTGTCGTGCGGGTGCTAAGTACTACAAAAAGACGGGAAGGAAACATAGAAACTAATCAGCAGACAAATAAAAACGGAACAATATTAACTATGCGAATATTTTATAAGAGCAAAGCAACCTTTCGAGCGTAAATGAATTAGCGACTTCATATCATTATAATGCATGCCATTTGTAATGCTCATTATGAAACTGGGGCTTGCAGCTGGTTTCCTGTGGGCCGTGTTCAAGCATGTCGCGAGCTGCGTGTCCAGGCACTGAGCAGAATACTTTTACCCACAGTTATTTATTATCTGCCAGAGCATCATAATCTGCACAATGGTGACAATATTCCGAGTCACTACATGCGCGCAGTACAGGCAAAGGCAATGCCCGGCCAGGGGAAAGGGCAAGCACTAGAAAAGCGGGTAAGGAGAGCAATTTCCTCTCCTATCTAACATTGCTAGTGCTTTCCCCCTCTCCCCTAGCCCTCCTCTCCCATATGCCTTACATAGTGCTTGCCTTTTCACTCTTCGCATGGCGTTTCATTCACCTGCACTACACACAATGAATGACACGAAGTATAATTGAATGACGGTACACTCACAGATGTGAAAGCACTTGAAGAGTTAGCAACTTCGGTGCAATGCCGCTGGTTGCACCTTTGTATCGCCCTTCAGAAGGGTTGATTTGCCCAAAGTACCTGGAAGATAATAAGAATGAGAGAATAAACCAACGTGCTATAAACCAGGACTGGGCGGAGACACTTTAAAAAGTATTCGGGAATACAAATACTGACATACATCTGTGTTATGGCCCAAAGTGCACATACTGAGATACATTTGTCTTTTATGCAATGGTGTATCCCCGAGACACTTCTCCGAAACCAGCGAACAAGTATTCAGGTATACAGATACTTATTGACCGACACGCTGTTTCCAAACGAGCCCGCGTTTGCCCGCACTAGGTGTGGGCACTGCACGTGCGGGCGCAGAAACCGAATTTGCGTGAGGTGAAGCATCTGCGCATGCGCAGTGCAGTCGACAGCGCCACCGCAGCTACGTGACGTCAGGGCCGCGTGTTGGACTGCAGAAATGCATGTGTTCCCGAACGGTGATAGGTGGAGAGGGGAATATGTATGGTCAGTGGCGGACCAACTTGTTCTCGAGTGAGGAGGGGGGGGGGTGACCTTGGTATCCCTTGGGTGCCGGCGGCAAGTTTTTGACCTGCCCAGTGGCAGCTGTTTCAAGGGGGAGGGCAAACACATGCCTTGCCCCTTCCCCACCACTCTGAGAACTGGGGGCAAGCGCCCCCTTGCCGCCCCCCCCCGGTTGGTACGCCCGTGTGAATGGTATCTATGCTTTGCTCATTTTATCTGACATGTTATGGTGTTCTCCTTACTTCAATATCTTTAAGTATCATTAATGCCGCTAAAAAAACATATCGCCCCCGTTGAACCACATAGTTAGAGAACGGTAAAGACTGCGTGCCGTGCTTGACGAAAGGCGTATACCCAAAATGAAACCTGTTTTGCCATGAGGCAACATCTCCAACCGTTGTAATATAAGCTCCTGAGTCATCCATAGTGTGGGGAGATTGAACAGAACCATACTTTTTCTTCCCACAACTCCTTTAAAGCGATCTCTCAGCTAAATTGAAAAGAGTAGAGGGCTTTGTAAAAGGAGCTGATTTTATTATTCTTGTCAGTAACCTTTTTTAATCCAGTTTTTTTTCATGACGGTTGGCTGAGATGGACTATATTATGGAATGGGTTAATAACTTAATATTATAAATTATGAAGCAACTTGCACCAAACGGATGCTTTAAATCCTATAAAATTATATTAAAAAGGAAAACAAATGTAACGAGATACCTAAGTCTGCCAAAGTATTGCGATTCATGTTAAATGTATTTCATTACTTAGATACAAATATATTTTTCAAATGTAGCTAAATACAGAGATACAGACACAGGAATGTATCTCTGAGATACTATCGCAGTATACTTGTATTGCGATATTGCCCAGCCTGCTACAAACGGTGACTATCACATCTGGTTTTATATGTGTAATACCGTGAACGTGTCAAGACTGGTTACATACACTGCCTTCTGTGAGATCCAGTATGCTTAAGTGTTGGAAAGACACATTACAAACATGGTCTTTTGTTGATGTCCTAATATCTCACCACATTATTTGTGTGCTAAACGGTAGTCCTATCATCCATGTGCTTAAGATTCAGTGGCAACTGTGACTACCTCACTTTTCCAGTAGCAGGTACAATTAGGATAAAAATATTAAACAAACCTCAGGGTGATATATCAGTAAAAAAAGAACCCAAGAAGTCACTTGGTGATAAATCAGTCAAAAACATTCCCTGCGTGTATTGAAGAGTAATGATAATGAAACACACGAGCCTCTCCCATTATTAGAAAACAAATCTTAAATTTCGACCTGTTGCACAAGACACCAAGCTTCGTCCTGTCATGTGCTGCTTTCATCACGTATAACGTTTACCAACTAGCCCAATTAGCTACCTTAGTACATCAAGCTGTATGAACAGAGCTACCAATGGGTATCTGCATTTGTGAATGATGCAACAAACAAAAATACAGACACTGTCATTAGGCATGCTTCTATCAATGAACTAACATTGCAAATATTGAGTAGCGTTCCCCCTTGGCAGGAATAAAAAAAGAACACCTTTCGAGTATTTTGGCACATTGGCCATAAAGACAATGCTTAAATGCAACAGAATGTAGCAACACCAGGAGAAATCTGTTGCTTCACATGGTTGACAACATCGTTTCTTAGGAGTAACCGAGCTGTACAGAATCTGTGGGTACAGGTAAATTGACTCCACATAAAGTTGAAGAATCTGCATTATCCTAAGTTGAAAAATAAACAATATCCTGAACATTGCTATGAATAACGTGCACACATGATCCATTAAATGTTGTGAATTTTTAAGACAGTTTTGATTCACACATGGGATGTTAACATTGTGAATATTTTAAGTAATTTTGTAGTGTTTCTTGTATATGTACAAGGTATGTAAAGGAGTTATGCCAGCATGACAAAAAGATATGACAATAAAGCAGCGTCCCCAGCAACATCAAGTGCAGAAGGATGTACCTGGGCCGACAGTGTGGCAACGTGTGTGTCACGTTCAAGCGATTTTCGTCTGTGCAATATAAATTACCACATGACCTAAAGAAGTGCCTAGCCCAATTTCATAAATTATGATTAGGAGTCTGTCAGGTAAAAAAGAAATAGAAATCGGTGTCCGCAGGATAGTTGACTACATACCTTGGAAGACGTTGCATCAGGGCTGTGACGACCCGGGCAATCTGCAGATTTTCTAGCTTTTGCATCAGATATCTGAGTAATTAGTACATGTGATCGAACCCATTACCAAGCCTAATCACACAATAGAAGCTTAGCAGCCTGACCAGTAAAGAAGAAAGGAAAACAGGGTCCACCGGATAGTCAATTGTTGACCTTGCCAGAAGTTGCCTCGGGACTATGGCGGCATCTGCTAGGTACAGAGCTTCTGGCCTGTGCCTCAGAGAATAGTCATTAGCAAACATGATCTATCGAAGCACCAAGCCTAGTTTCACAAGATATGCTTAACAACCTGAGAAAAAGAAAAACAGTCTGCAGCATAGTTGATTGCTTTCCTTGCCAGACAGAGCCTCGGGACTATGGTAGCGTTAGTGCTACAAGCAGAGCCTCTCGCCTGGGCATTAGATATTAGTTATTAGTATACGTGATCTAGGCAAGCACCTGCCCAAGTCAAACAATTTTACTCAGCAGTCTGACATGTAAAGAAAAAAAAAGAAAACAAGGTCCATAGGATAGTCAATTGCTTACCTTGCCAGAAGGTGCCTCGGGACAATGACGGCATCACTGCTAGTGCTAGGTTTAGAGCTTCTGGCCTGTGCATCAGATTATTCATTAGTAAACGTGATCTAGCTAAGCACCAAGCTCAATTTCCCAACATATGGATTACAACCTAAAAAAAAAACATCTCCAGGATAGTGGGTTGCTTACCTACCCGGAAGGGGCTATGGGACTACTGTGGCGTCTGTGCTACAAGCAGAGCCTCTCGCCTGTGCAGTAGAGATTAGAGGCATTTGTGCACGTGATCTAAGCAAGAACCTAACCTAATTTCACAATGTATGCTTAACAATCTGTCTAGAAACAAAAATAAGCAGGATAGTTGATCGCTTACCTTGCTAGACGGTGCCTCGGGACTATGGCAGCATCTGGGCTACAAGCAGAGCTTCTCTCCTGTGCGTTAGAGATTCGAGTCATTAGTACACGTGATCTAACCAAGCATCTTATATTATCTCAAACTTCACAGGTACGTGAGATGACTTGCACACTACAAGCACAAGGAGACACTCGCGTTTTTGAACCAATAACACTTCAACACCTAATTGTTGCAGTAGTGTGACAAAGTGTATGATCCACAAATGGAAAATGCAATAAAATGTGCAGTTTACTTTTACAAATTTTGCCCGAGAAAGAATCTGAGAAGTAGGGTACCAACATGACAATTCAAGGTTAGCCGAACTCGAGCTTCGCAAAAGCCAGCGTACAGCCACTGCACATGTTTCCGAATACACAAAAGTACAGCCACTGCACATGTTTCCGAATAGAGCTCTCAAAGTCACGCCAAACTGAGCACCACACACACCGAAGCCAGTGAATGCTGCCGTAGAGTTGCTCTATAGGCTCCCTACAGGAGGCAGAGTTGCGAGTCTGTTATCCATATGCTGACACACCGCTATTCGCCTAGGTCCGATCACCTGTGGAGCAAAATCCAAGTACTGTGTAGGAAAACCACCAATACGGCCTCTTCACCGACGTTGCGAGGTCCTCAGCGAACGTTCCCCTGCTTTTGCCTCCTCCTCCTTTCCTGTTTTCCAGGAAAAAAGAAGGAGCACGTCGCTATTCACCCAATCTAGTCACATGAGGAGCAGAATCCCGTCCCGTGCAGGAAAGCCAGTGCGCCGGGGTGAACGCGCAACTCTGGCTTAGGGTTGCCAAGTTGGGCTATAAACAGCCCAATTGGGCTACTCATCTTTGTAGTAGGCGAGAAAATCTGGTGGTTGGCTATTTAGCAATTATTGGGCTATTTCAAAGGCGATATTCAACAATTTTCAAAGCCTAACATTATATTTTTGAGCCGGGTAGAGAACAACAATCAACTCAAGAGGCTAGGAAACGAAAATACTCAAAAATCACAAGCGTAAAAATACAAAATGTGGACCATCATTGGTGTTGGTTGCGGAGGTGCGATATTATTTTTCTGTAGTTTTTTGGCGCAATTTAATACCGCAGGCAGGGGCGGAGGCAGCTGCTTAAAGAGGGAGGGGGGGGGGCGGGCAGCTTCGCAGATGTTTGAGAAGCCCCCTTCTTTCGCTACACTAAAATATGCATGGGGACGCTTTATCCGCTTATAGCCCTCTTCTGCAAAATAAACGTTTTATGTCATGCATCATGTTCCCCGTGTCCCGAAGAGATGTTTTAAATACGTTGTATGAAATTTTTTGTGTTGGGCTATTTTTATAGCCCGACATTTGGCTATTCTTGGGCACAATCTCAGAAAAATCGGACGGGTTAATCTCCGAATACCTGGCAACCCTGCTCTGGCTCCCGTAGGAGCCTATAGAGGAGCTCTATGCTGCCCTAGAGTTCCTGCAGAGGCATCCTAAGGGAGTCAGAGTTGCGCGTTCATCCCTGTAGCGCCGGCTTTCCTGCACTTCAAGTCTGCTCCTCACGTGACTGAATTCGGGGAATAGCCGCGCCGCGCTCTACCTCCTGCGTTCCTGGAAAACAGGACAGGAGGAGGGAATGGCGGGGGAATGTACAGCGAGGCGCTTGCACCGTCGGCGAAGCGACCGTGCCGGTTGCTTTCCTGCACGACATTTTGAGTTTGCTCCTCACGTGATCGGATATCGGCAAATGGCGGCGCGGCGGCACGTGGAAACCAGACGGGCAACAATGGTTGAAGCCTATAAACTCTATGCTGCCCTAGAGTTCCAGTTCCTGTATAGGCTCCCTACGGGAGCCAGAGTTGCGCGTCTGTTTTTCACGTGTCGCCGCGCCGCTATTTGCCGAGATCCGATCACGTGCCGTGCAAGAAAGTAGACGTTCCACGCGCCCCGCCGTACGTCCCCCTGCTTTTGAGCGCGCCTCGAACGCACGGCGCCATTAGTCGCCGAATTCAGTCGCGTGAGAAGCAGGATCAACATGCCGCGCAGGAAAGACGGCGCTACGGGGATGAACGCGGAACTCTGGCTCCCATAGGGAACCTATACAGAAACTCTAACTGCCCCGTCCCGAAGCGCCATCTTCGTTCCATCATCCTCAATGAAAATCGCCTTGCATAAGCAGACGTGCGAGCGCAGCCGGTAACAAGCACGAGCATGTTGCTCAGCAGTCGAACGACGTTTCATCGACAGATCGTTTTATTGATACGCGATGATTCATCGCCAGATTGCATAATCGACAGCACAGATTAACATTTTTTCTGTAATGCGCCAACTCAGACTGTTGCCACGAAGCGGCTAGTACACGTGGGATACACGAGTGACGAAATGTCCCTTCACCGCGAAATTCGCGTAACGAGTGTCGATGAAACGTTAGTGTAGACGAACGCGAGTCTATGAAACGTCTGTCCACAAAACTTGCTTTTTTGGCAAAACGATAGAAACCCGTTGCTCTGAACGACGCCAGCTCTTTACGCAAGAATAACGTCTTAATCTGCGACCTAGTGCCCGTTTGCACTCTCAGAGAACCGGGCACCGCCACCGTGCACACATGCCACAAATGCAAAAGCAAGGAAACTCTGACATAAACAGGAGAAAAGGAAAGCACGTCCTCAACTAGCAGGCCGATGTCTCGCAAAACGCAGCATCGAACGAATACATGTAAACGGTAGACTTACCTTTATCGTCGGACGCATCTTGGTTTGTGACTGCAGCTACGTGCAAAGCATCGCTTCAATGACCCGTGAACCCGATCCGGCTTCCAACCACCTTCTAAAAAAACACGCAAATCAAAATGGCGCGTATGAACAAAGACATCGTCACCCGCCCGCCGAAACAAAAGTATGGCCGAAGAATGCCAAGATGGAGTGTAGGAGGTGAGAAAGAGTCTCCTAGCAACACGAAGGCCAGATAACGCGCGAAACGCGATCGCTATCGCGATAGGTTGTCAGTCGGATGACGTTTAACCAATGACAGCTAATCAAGACGCGCGCTCTACTCTATTACCCCGCGCATTTTGTTTGTTTTCTCGCGCTCCCTTATTGCACTCCCTCTCCTTGTTGAAAAAGGGGGGGTGTTAGCTTGGCGGAGAAAGAACGAGATGCTACCGCAGGCCAGAGTGCCACGTATAAGAATCTTTAATCTCGTCGTCTACCACCAGCAGGTAGGCGTGCTGCTCAGTAGGTGGCAGGCCCTTTCATACCACATCTCCCTTTCTTAAGGAGAGTACCGCCTAGGTTGTTTTAGGCAGCGGCCACTCTTGCTGTGGGCATGCGTGGTATCTTGGCATTCGTATGAGGAGTCCGGCGCCGGGATTTGATCGGACTAGGGAACAAGATGGGTCCTGTTCCTCCGAACGGTGCCTTCATCCGTTTCTACGATGAAGGACCTTGGCTCCTGGGCTGGTTGCTGTACAGTACCTCTTCTCTTGAGGTCTACAACCAAGACATCGGTACCATCCACGATGTCCGCCAGGTCGCGAACTCCGCTGCGGCGATTGTATGCCTTTTCTTGTTGTTCCCGACTTTCTTTCTCAAACTTCCTTAGTCGATCAATGTCGGGGCTGACGGGAAGTAATATCTTGCTTGCTGTTGGCACGTTTGTTCGAAGCCGCCTTCCCATGAAGAGTTCCGCAGGGCTGTATCCGTTCTTTAGAGGTGTCGTTCGGTACGAGAGAAGTGTCTTGTAGGGGTCTCCCGTTTTCGACAAGGAAGTTTTGATTATTTTAACTGCAGCCTCCGCTAACCCATTACTCTGTGGATGACGAGGGCTGGATGTCACTTGCTTAAATCCATTTTCTCTTGCAAATGTAGAAAACGCAGACGTCGCTACACGAGAAAACTGGGGTCCGTTGTCGAAAACAACGACCTCTGGTATGCCGTGTCGGGAAAATATTGACTTGCAGTGTGTGATAACGGCCTGTGTAGTCAGACTTTGTAGTCGTGCAATTTATGGGTACCGAGAAAAACAATCGGTCACAATTAACCACCAGTGACCTTCATGGTAAAAGAGGTCCATTGCCGCCCTTTGCCATGGTCTGTCGTGAAATTCAGTCGGCAGCAGAGGCATTTTTCTGTTCTTTGACATTTCAATGCAGGGATGGCGTGTTTTTACTGTCTTTTACACATATTTTTGTAGACCTGGCCACCATACAGAGCCTGCCGCTCTGGCTTGAGTCTTTACAATGCCCAAGTGACCTTCATGCAGAAGTCTCAGGAGTTCGGGTCGGCACCTGACTGGGATCACTACCCTTGAGGTGTAGAAAAGTAGATCCTCCTCAACTCTTGGAAAGAGAGACTCCGGAGAAATGACCTTTCTGAAGGCAACACTTACAAGTCTCGTGTCGTGCTGGACAGGACTTGCTGGCATGGCGGGCTTGTCCACACCAAGGATATTCCTGGCTGTTCGTCTTGGACGAACCAGACTCTTTGTGCTCTAGTCTGCCTGGTGATTTGGCGCTAGACCCAGAGGAGCGTCTAGTTGAAGGTCTCATTTTGTCAAGCTTGTTGACGCTGCTGCCAGCTTTGATGTCTTGGTTCAGCTCGACTTGCTGCTGACGGACGTTTTCAACTTGCCTCGCTGACCCTAGAGCCTTTTAAAGTGTTAATTCGGCGTCGAGCTGGAGCTTTGCGGAGAGCTTTTTGTCGAGATGCCAACGACTAGCCGATCTCGTACGAACTGATCTTGCATTGGGCCGTACTCGCAATACTTAGACAAGGCGTGCAGTGACGTGGCAAACTCTTCGATGGACTCGCCTTCTTCTTGGACCCGGGAGTTGAATCGAGCTCACTCAAAGATGACGTTTCTTCGCGGTATTAAATACGCGTCGAAGTGGCCCATGATGGTATCGAACTTCTTGGCTTCTGCTTCGGTCAGCTGGAACGTGCTAAAGATGTCCTCGGCTTGGTCCCCCATAATGTAAAAGAGAGCGTCGATTTGGTGTTCTTCAGGCTTTGTGCTGAGTCCCGAAGCAGTGTGAAAGCGTTGGAAGCGCTTCTTCCATTTCGGCCGGTCGTTCGGAGACGAGAACGAAAATGGCTCCGGCGGCTGTATCACGAACGATGCGCCCGCTGTGGTGGTTGCCATTTCTTCCAGCCCAGGATCGCTTGCTTGGGTGCCTCGGAAGTCAGTGCTGGTAGCGGTTCTTGATTTCCGGCCGTGATCCCACTTTTGACACCATGTTAGGTTGGTTGAGAAAGGACGAGATGCTACCGCAGGCCAGAGTGCCACGTATAAGAATCTTTAATCTCGTCGTCTACCACCCGCAGGTAGGCGTACTGCTCAGTAGGTGGCAGGCCCTTTCATACCACGGGGAAAGGGGGGGGGGCAACGTCTTTTTCGTTGTCGTAGAGTTGACTCTCGACAAAATTAACCAGTGATAAGAAAATCGCTGTAAAAGTGACGGCCACATTTTACAGTGTGTGTTGGAATAGGATACGGCCCGCAGCTCGCTTGGAAGGCGCAAATCATGGGAATTAACTTGCCGCGCCGTTTTGGGGGCGTTCGTGCTCTCGGGAATCTGGCAGGAAGCTGCCGACCTGCGAAACCGAACGGTTAGTGCCAGGAAGCGACATGGTAAATTCCGGAGTTCCCTTTGTCGCTTGTGCCTTCTTGAGCGCTTAACAAGATATGTGCGATTGGGTCCCGTCTGTAGCCGATTTTGTCAACCACGAGAAGACTAGACAGTTGCAACTCTACGTTGACGTGACATTCGCCGAGGCGTTCAACCAACAGTGCTTTAGTCCTCAAGTATGTTCTCACTCGATCCGTACAGACGGATCCTCCCATCGCCACGTCTGAATGCAAGAGACGCGCTCATTCAAGAAAAAAAAACGTTACGTACCACGTGTCGCGAGGCTAATTCACACAAAACTTACTTAAATTGTACGTTAAAAAAAAGAAAAAAAAAGATGGAATCGACGAGAACGTCGGTTACCGAGAACGTTGGTCACCGCAGCCCATCGTCCCGAGATTGACGGGGAAAAATTAGACTACTAACCATACATTTGAGGTCATTCTTCAGGTTATTCACACGAAAAAGCTCACGGGAAAGGCCCCTTCCGCCCTTCCATTCAGCGGGGTGATAGGGCCGTATGGTGTGCAGGCATGGAGCGCCTATGGCTTTCCCGTGAACGAGCTCGGGTCCTTGTCTGCACCGTCGATACGATCGTAGTGCTTCGTGTGACTGCTTCCGTGAATCATGGGCGTGTAGTTGATGTTCTTTCTTTCTGTTCACTACTTCAAGTCGGAACGCGCCCGAAGTCGAAGTTCATTTAGAAAATTTCCTTCGCTTGTCGCGACAAAACGTGAGCGATCAGGACATGTCGGTCTCCAAAAACGTTCGGAAGACAGCTAGGAAGCTGTCTTGGATTACCTTCGTAAGTTACGTAAAACTTCGCGATCATTTCGCTTTGTGAATTTTGATTTCTTACATATTTTTCGTACGAACGTTTTTTGTGGTAAGAATGCTTTGTATATCTGTCCTCTGTTTTGACGGCATAATATTGTAATGGAATAAATATACAACAAAATATATGTTGGCAACTTTCTCCTAATTATGTGAGAAGCAACGTTACTAGAACTACAGTGTACTAGAATACTTGGGTAGTGTTGGGACCGGAGCGGCTCGCCTGAGGCGCGTGGTATTGGTCGCGACAGGTGTCAACACCGGCGTGTTACCCAGAAGCTGTGCGCATGCGCGGCTGCCGGCGCGAACATATTAATTTTTTTGTGCCGTTTTGGTAGAGTGCACAAAGATTTTCTGATACAGCTACGACCTGACAGCCGTCGTACTGCGGGATCAATTACACCGCGGCACAACCATTGGCAACATGATGCTTCAATGTATTGGACGGCACAAGCTACATTACTCTGCCTTCACAAAAAAACAGTTGTGACTTTAAAGAAGCGGATTGCAAGGTTGTTTCAGTGTAGAATTAGTTGCGACTTTCGGTTCGTGAGATGGTGAGCATTTTTAAGAAAATTCTCATTTCCTTGGTTGCAAACGGTCAAACATTATATATTTGGCAAGAATATTTAAAACTCGAAAGCATTACTTTTTTTTTTGCTATTTTACTTAATGGTTGTACGAAACGGCACATACTAAAGCCCAATATAGTTTTAGTATGTTTCTAAGCACCCCAGGTTAACTTCACTGTCTTCTTTTCTGTCCGTCGTTTTCTTTTTGCCCTTAATGACCTCGCTTCACTTGTCACTCATTTTGTGTTCAGTTATGCGACAAAACACAAAAGCGACGGTTGCAAAGATATGATAATCTAATATTTCTTCATGGCTGCCACGACCATCTAAGGACCGCCCTGCGTTCAATTGTATGAAATGGCTTAAGTTATAAGCCGTGACAATTTTTATCACGTGTTTTAACATCGAACTTAAGTAAAAAAAACTGAGACAACGTGGGCTGAACAAGTAATGCTTTATGAGATTCTAAGAAAAAAACAAGACACTATTTCACATTATTTAAAGCAGAAAACAACAATACATGTACACCAGGCAAGGCAAAAGTTGTAACAGTTTACAGCACGGCACTGAAATACATGGTTACAATGTGCAGCGCATTGTCCTCTTGAGGGTAAAACATCTGAAACACACACGCTCATAACTATATCTACAACATCTAACCGACAGCTGCTTTCTGACAGCCACGTAAGTCTCGCCGGAGCTCGATATTTGAAGTCAAATACCCATGGTTCCACATGAGTCATATCTGGTCCACGCAGACAGACAGGCTGTTATGCTTTATTCTTTACAGAATTGTACAGATTTAAAAAGGAGGAGGTGGCAGATACGTGGCTGTGGTTTTTACTTATATCTGTAGGGCTCTGTGTATATTGAATGGGCGAATAACTGTTGCAATGTTTAACAATTAACAAAATCAATTAGTTAACTTTTTCAGTAACGGTTTAATTGGTCATGTTGCGATTGCAGTTTTAAAGGGAGTCATTATTAAAGGCTAAAAGAATTTCGACAATGCGCGAGAAAGCAACGAGGTTCGCAAAATTCACCCTTAAAAGTTTGACTTTTTTCGATTGATTCAGAAGCCACGTGATGATAATGATGCGTAGAATAGTGACCTAGTCGTCTTGAGGTGTGCTTCGCATACCAAGTAGTCGTCTTAAAGAATACTTGGCATACCATATCAGGTAAGTTGTCGAAACAGAAGAACATCGCCCTTTCGATGCTGATCTTGTCAGACTTTGGCTCAAGAGCAGTCTCCAAACCAGCAACACCGTCGAAGTTCCTGAACTTGTGAATAGCCCAGTAGGGAGTCAGCACATTCAGAAAGCCTAGTGCGTCGCGATCAATGAATTGTGGTATCACGGCAGGAGCTTCGCTGTTCACCACTAGTGACAACATGTCAGTTTCCCGAGCGAGACCTCGAACGTTTTGCAACAATAGGCTCTGGTGGACTTGCCTTCCACTTTCTTTCCTCTCGTCCTGCGGGAGGGTAACCACTCAGGTCCTGGGTACACTTGGCAGCGGAGTCGGCACCGCGTCTCCATGGCATAAACGCGGGGTGTTCCCACGAGGAGGAACCTTTCCGCCGACGTAGTCTCGAAGGATGAAGTGGGACTCGAAGTGCAGCTTGCAGACAGCGCTTGTTACTTCAAGGCGCTTGTCTGATCGTTGCAGATTCTTTTCCCAAAGATTTATTGTGCCTCTGTCCTTTGTAACACCGGAAACGGACGCCGTTTTTACGCATTTTACCCTGATATCGCCCGTTTTGGAACCAGGTAAGCAAGAAGAGTTCCGTCGCCGTTTCGCCAACGGCATTTCGGCGCTACCTTTCCGCGTTCACCTCCCGCAAAATCAAAACACACAAGACTCAAAGCATATTTCGATTGAACACATGGAACTATTGAATTGTGGTCGACTTACCAACGCGCGCACCGCTCAAAAAGAAAAAAGAAAGCACTAGCGTTGTTGATTTTAAACGTATTTTCCGCCAAATGTGGTGGGCTGCTCGATTTGTTTCCAAGTAACTCGACTACAGCGCCGTCACAAACTGTCAATACACGCGCCCTCACAAGCTCCCGTTTCCGAGCCGCTCCGGCCCCAACACTACGCAAGTATTCTAGTACACTGTACTAAAACCACTCAGTCTTAGAGACTGCCCAGAAAGAGTGACACCGATCCGTACTCGAAAACCGAGCTAAAGGTGATCACAACCGCACCACTTCTCCCGCAACGGCCACTCGAGGAACTGCACGTGACTTTCATTTTAATTTTAATACGGCCATTTTTGGGCCAAAACAGATACTGTGGAAGGGGCTTCAGAAGTTCCACCCCCGACTCCCAAGCGGATGCGCCGTGGATTATTACCGAGGCTAATATGCCCCTACCTTGGGACGCGCTACTTGAAATCACCCCTGAGGCACGGTTGTATAAAAACAATATTAATTGTACTGCAAAACCTTGCAAACTAAAGATTAAAAAAACACGCGCCCTTTATTTTGTATTAAGCTCCAATTAAAGTTACTACAAGAAGAGTGTTCTTCGGTTGGTTGTTACGCAAAAACATGCATTCTAAAAGCTCAGGGTGACCACAGTTAAGACAAATGATACAGAGTGGTGCTGTTGTCGTATTTAGCCCGGTCTCGGTGGACGCCAGCGGCCCAAGTTTCAATGGTGAGTTTACCAACTAAGGGTTCTTGCAACGTTGGTGAGAAGTAAAAGGAGCCTTCAAAAATCGATCTGGATTAAATCCATACGGCTCGGGCTTGCAAGCCGTTGTTGTGCGTGGTGGTGTAATGGTGCACCTGGCAACCCTCGCCTCGCCCGCTGATTCCTTTGAAAGAGAAGAATTCGCGTGATGGGAGTGCGAGTACGCTCGCAGGGTGTCTTCGGTCGACGGCGGGTCTAAAGGTGCGCGATATACCCACATGCACCTCTTTTTCTGAGAGTGTGTGTTCCGCATTTAATACTGGTTGTTTTGAAGGTACAGACATTTTCGGTGACAACTTAAGAAATAAATATTATTCCCAGCATGATTATTTGTTTTCGGTAATGTCATACCCTTAGAGTATTCTGAATGGCTTAGAGGGTAACCCTCTTTCTAAAAAGTAAAGCCTCATGGCGTAATGATTTGAAAGCCAATAAATCAATACGCTCCATTGCGGTTTCAAGCCATGTGTTTGCTTCTCCGCACGGCACGTCGTAGCCAGTATTTGTATTGCAGTATTTGTACCTCTATTTGTACAGTTCGCGTGCGGCTGCAATTGCCGTCTTGAATTAATCTTTGTACAGGGTTATTCACTCAGGTGGACGCGAAGCTTCACGAGCAGAGAAATCGCTGTTCGATCAAATTGAATACGGCGAAAGCCGCGATTGCGGCAGGTTTCAAGTGAACGGAGCTACAGCATGGTTGAAAGTTGAGCTAGTTGGTAGCAGTTCACGATAAAATATAAGGCGCGCAAGTATTTTTATTTTGCGTGCTTCATACTTTATCATCTACGGACCTATGTCGTGGTGAGCTGGAAAACATCTGGCGCTCATCCCTGCGTGCCACATGTAGGGCAGTATCTCCGGAATTTTGGTATATTTAAACAGCCAAAAAGGCACGCTCAAGCTACACTCTGATCAGGGTAACCTTTAGTAGAGCGTACCTTTCTGGAAATGTGTACCTTTGAATAGAGGAAGTTGCAATGTAACGGCCAACACTATACACTCTACGTAGTGGTCACTTGGAAGCTCCTGCATAAAGTTTATAGTAGCGTCTGACATACACACGTTTCTTTTTTTATAATTAAGGTTCAAAAATGTGGGCGACCATTGCGTCGGGGCTTTTTTATTCTTAAGTTGTTTTTAGAAAAGGCGGTGATTGCTACGTCGATGCTGTCTTTACCGTACTTTCGTGTGGTCGGTGGAAATCATAAGAGTGTATACGAGTCATATTATTTTCATTTATTAACCAACATTTTATAACAAACCTCTTATTTAATGGCTTAGTTGGTCATGCCACAATTGCAGTAATAACGGGAGTAATGGTTACTGCCTAACCCAATTGAAGGAATTCGTGAAAAGACAACAATCTTTGAGATGTTCTATTGTTAAAATTTTGCCTTCGCTCGATTCAAGACCGCAAGCTGATTATAATCCATAGGAAAGTGACGTAGTTACTTCTGTCCCTCTGTCACTATCATTTATTTTGACGCCGGTGCATCCCCCAATGGCACGCCGTCAAGATAGGTACAAGGAAGCCCGATACAACTGCACTCTTAAAGAAGTCTGCGCGTCTACTTTCACGGACAATACTCGCAGCCAATCACTGCAACTTACGGAGGCAGCTCGGCGAATGACGATGTGGAAACATATGTTTAGACCAAAAACGCAGACTGAGTTGTTACATTAAGCAATGCAAAACGTCTCGCTTGCATTGTTTAATGTCACAACTCAGACATGCCTTTTTTGGTCTAAACATAAGTTTCGGCATCGTCATTGGCCGAACTGCATCCGCAAGTGGCAGTGAATTGCTCTCCGAGTATTGTGCGTGAAAGTAGACGCACAGACCTTTTAAGAGTGTGCGTCACACATCTACGCACCATAATCAGGCGAACCTTTCTGCGTGCGGTTTTGGATCAAACAAGGAAGGCGAACTTTGAAACAAAAAAGATATCTCAAAGGGCGCTACTTCTTTTCTGCGAACTGTCTAAATTGTGTCAGTCTTTATTAATCAGTCGCGTTAGACTGCATTTGCGTCATGTCCGCTGGGTCCGTTAATTCAAAAGTAAATCAGTAAATTTTCCAGCAATACATCTTCGCCCAATTTGAAACATTTCTTGAATATAACTTTTAGTAACAAAATTAAGCACGAAGCACGTCCTTCGCCCTAAATCAGCCTTCATTTAAAGTTGACTATAGTCAATAATATTAGTAACCCTTGTCATTATTATGATTGCATTGGCTTGCTGATTGGCGAATATGAACTCCCGCATAAAGTGTGCGCTTGGGCAGCTTAAATAATGCAACAAAAGTTGGTAACTATTTCCTTTATTGCTAAAGCTTTAAAGAATTACAAAAACAATTAAACGCCCTGTCCACGACGATGTTCCAAAAAGAAGTAACTTATTTTATGCAGGGCAATGTTAGACATACGTCACACAGGTCTTCATTGTCCCGGCTTACCAAACAACACTGTCAGTTTTAAGGTCACTAACGGCTCGGGGTGCAACGTCCTAGGGCAAAAGCAGTTTTTGGAGCAGTATCAACGGCTGCGCAAGTGCGAGAGGGAAGTGGATGTTTTTAAAGTGATAGATGTCATAGAAAATCACGAGGACTTTCTCCAGTGCGCACTGATCACTCAGTGGCACAAGTTCCGATTTTCCGCCGTAAATCAGTCTTTTTAGCTTTTGCGTATATGTGACGGGCAGACAAAGTGGGTTTTTCTGGCACCTCTGCCTGCAGAAAAAATAGACAAAAAAGTAACTCACAGAGCTTGGGAAACTTTTGTATATCGTTGGTGTGCTGTACGTTTATCAATATTGGTCTTACAATATGTGTATTTTGTCTCTCCTTAAAAGTACTAGAAGGGAACTTTGTTCACCTGCCGTACTGAAAAAAATATTTTGATATTCAAATGGGTAGCGAACTGGTCGACCCGTTTGAATCAATTGGGTCGCAAACTTGTGGATACTTTTGGATCAAACGTGATTATGGGATACGGGTACCTCGTTTAGTACGGCTGCCCGTTTGATACCGGTGCCTGTTTGATACGGGTGCCTGTTCCAACTGGCACGTGACCACACATTTGAACGCGCCATTTAGATGGGCAAATTATTCGCTATCCTTCAACGAGTATCGATCTGGAAGGTTGGTTATCTTGAACTTATTTAAGACGTCCAAAAACTCAAAAGCAGATTTATAACTTGAAGGAAACACATAAAAACAAATTCTGTCTCGTGCAGGTGCTTGTAAATGGGCAGGAAAACAAACACAAAGGATTGTTTACAATTTTCCTAGAACTTTATTACAACCTATTCCGTAGACAAGTACAAACGGGCAAGCGATCTGCGAAATCGAAGAGGCACTCTTTTACACAACTGAGAAGATTGCACAGCAAACAAGAACCGAGGTAATTCTAGACTACAATGGCAGACTTTCGGGGAAATTAATCTTCTGTCTGCCTGCGAGAATAGACAATGCATAATTCTATACATAATCTGAAAGAGTACGCGTGGATGAAAGGTAGATTGTTGCCAACAAGTAGGTTGCAGTGCACGTACCATGATAAATGCGGACTTGAAAGATGCAATTCAAGATATATGCGGACAGGGCCAAAACAGGACAACGACACAAACCCAAAAACGAGGAGGACGGCACATTTAAGTTTTAACACGATGCGGAGCACAAGCTGTCATTTGTCGAACCCAACCAAAATGCAAGAATTCCTGACTTGGTTGAAGAATCGCTTGTTGCCGGTATACGCGGAGCACTTTTCGAACACTGATGCTTTGGTGCACATTCAATACATTGTCGCGAGACATCCTAATAAGACCGCAGGGATAGGCGACAGATCGAAGGAGGTAGCACGAACGAAGTTCGAACTGCAACGGACAACAAGCAGAAAAAGAAAACTGCTGCTGCGAGCTCGCGCGTTTCCGGATCTCGGAGGCTGCTATGCTTTTCAGCGTGTTGCTCGCGCGCGCCTTGCTGCCCTCCTCTCGCTCGACTCACATGATCAGAGAGAAGGAATGGGGCGCGGTCAAGCAGATCAAGGCGCGGGACACCGGGACCAACCTCCCCCCCCCCTCATCCCACCCCCAGCCTCTCCTGGGGCATTCCAGCACAACGCGTTGCAGCCTCGGAAATCATGCGAATCGCGCGCATTTCCGCACGCTCGAACGCTGGAAATGGTGTCGGCCAGAAGCTCGGCTTGCGCCCGGAGGAGGAAAACCCTCAGCGCGAGCTTGTAATTTGACTGCCGCAACGGCGGGCGTACTCTCGCAATGCTCGATGTTCTAGCAGCCAAGTGTTCGCGCGCTACACTCGCTGCGTCTTGAATAGTGGTAAAACGGAGTCAAGAGGTATATCTTTTCACTCAGTCGCGTGTTCTGCGAGAGAGTTCTGAGATGAATACGTAAATTGAGGCAACAAAGAACGACACAGTTTTAAAGTTCTGTCAAAAATATTGGCTCGGCAATGTCGCGCGTTTACGTAAAAAAAGGAAAATAAATCTTGCTTATTGCAGTTGCATATACGCGAGCATCACCGCAGACAAAATATAAATATAATTACTTGCATTACGCGGACGATTTGAAATGGACGAACCGGCGCTCCCGGCCTTCCGGAAACAGACAGCCACGGCTGAAACAGGCGTGCCCATGGCGCCGATTTGTACGTTCGGTATCAAAATGGCTCCGGAGAGCCGTATGATTTAACCGGTACAGTTTGCCGGACACCGCTCACCCGTCTGTGCAAGATGTTCACGGGTTTGAGCAAACGTGTGTCAACTTTGCCCAAACGAGTGGCCCATTTGCCAGGCGAGTGACCCGTTTGGCAAAGGAGTGACCTGTTTGCCCAAATAGTGGACCGCTATGGCTCATGCGGCGCACCCCTATGAGCCATACGGACGACCCCTTTGACAAGCTGATGACCGGTATGGCTATACTGTTACCTGTATGAACCCGTTTACATTCATAAAGACGCCAAATGGTGTTTTTCTAGTAGGGTGTATGTCATAAATTCCTTAATTTCACTTTATTTTGCAAAGCTAAGACATTCTATTGTTACTTACATAATTAGAAGTATTAAACTTGTTATCGGAGTATTAAAGTATCGGAGTATGAAATATTAAAATTGTTATCGGAAATCATACACAAGACAATGCACAAAAGTGAGTCTTGAAACCTTCCGTACCTGTGTGATCAAGGGGTACTTCGCTCCAGCTGGCTGGTTGGTCAAGAGGTACTTCGCTCAATGTCAAAGAAGGTACAGCGTTTTCCGTGCATGTTCGAAAAAATGTTGACTGCATTGGTCACGACGTTAACAAGGCAGACAGTTGCCTTTGGAACCTCAATTCTGACTTAACCGTTTTTTCAAAAGCAAGCTGCCTATAAAGAACATTCGGTGTAGAAATTGAACCTTAGCTGTGATGCAGATTCAATACTGCGTAGAGTATAACATATTTCTCACTAGCCAAACGTCAAGCACACCTTGTGAAGATTTGGTGTCTTAGAGTAATCAAGATGAAACAGTGGCGACGACGAGTTCTGATCCGAGGCCGCGCACGAGAGCCGCGCGCAGTAACAATCGCGATCCCCACAAAACCGAAGTGCCAGAGACTCGGCTCGGTTGAATCAGCGGTGAAGGCAGTGAAGGCTACAAACATTCTGCTCACGTGAGGTTACGTCTCTATAGTTTCAGAATTCGTTAAACTAAAAAGGTTGGGTTTATTCTCTCTGTTAATATGACTCCTCTCTCGCTCCTGTCGTACCGTATCTCCCTTTTTCAAGTTCTCTATTTGGAAGGAAAGAAAACTAAACAATGGTGTCAATCGTGTAAACGTTACCCGGTTTGCGTATAATATATATCAAGATTGTGTCAGTGCAATATAACATCTTTTCCGCGGACATCGGCAGTGTCAAAATGGTACCGGCTTTCGTTCAATATCATTTTCCAATTGGGCCAAAATGGCTAATACCTCGCAGTTATTGCAGTTTCAGAAACGGTATTCAGAGAATACACGATTCATGTACCATATATGTCATGAATGCATTGCCGCAATATAACAGATATTCCGTCGACATCGTCAGTATCGAAAGGGAACCGGCACAAGTTTTTCGATACAACGGAAAAATCGGCAGTACTCGCACGACTTTTTCGATCCCAGGCGGATATCGCAACAATAATGTGTGCTGCCTTGGATCGGTTACCCGTTTTAGACTTCATTCTGGGCTTTACAATCTTGTAGCAGAGCAGGTGACACTGACGTTGTTTACGAGTCAAATTTGATGCGCAGGTTAGGCGGGCGAATTTAGTGCACTTCAACGGAGTGCGCTTTGCCTTTATCGTCATTTTTCTAGTGTGCCTCACGGCTGCTTTCTGAAGTACACACTCGGCTTCAAGTGAGTTTGCTTTTATTCTTTATCTTATTTTTTTATCTTTACTTGTGATGATCGATCAGGATCGTTCAATTGGCGTAAACATTCTCGATTATCTCAGCGCTGTATTCAAACGTGTGTTTTTTAGGTTACTGAATATTGCTGATATATTTATGGCTTTAGTTAGACATTATAGGTGTCTCATTGTACTCAACCCATCGTTATTGTCATCATTTCCGAGTGACAAAAATTACCCCGTGTGGCACCTACACATTTGAAGTGACATTTCGTGAGCTGAAGTGTACTTGGTTGAAGTGCACTAAATTAGCCCCTCTGAAAGGTTCGAGTCTCTCACCCTTCGGGGGGCGGGGCCAGGAAGCTGCCGCCAAATCAGTTAATTCTACCGAGTCCTGATTGAAAATCAACGTAGGGCCAAGAAGCGCTATCGCCGAAATAAAATAAAATTTTAATGACAAGGAGTCAATAATTTAAACACGCAATTTGTTAAAAAGCTGGCAATTTTAAGCCTACGTAATTCATTTAGTGACCCTAGAAGACACCACAACCAGCAATCAAAACCGTGTTAGGACGCAGGCATTGATTTAGCCAAAGAACTCGAAGCGGGGAAGCCGTTTATTCTCCGAGTGTGAAGTAGTTGACAAAAATATTGAAGGCACGTGCTTTGGCCACTTACCTAAATATACATAAATGGAAACGCTTCCTACAGCAAACAGGACAAACAGAAGGGCCTGAATGATGATCACAATCTTCAGTTTTTTCCTAAAAAAAGGAAACCGGCATTTTATCGCCAGCAAACCACTCTAGGAATCATAATGTACAACTACACCTAATTGCTACGTCATTCAGCATTTTGATAAACGTTATATAATAGAAGGAACTCCAACGTTCTCATGTCTGTTTTCAGCTTTCGTTTCATTTATGCAAATGCAGCGCTTCCACCGTTTCGTGCTTTTTGTTATAAAACAATTATATTTGGCTTTTACAACAAGTATGAAATATTAAAGCAAACATATTTACACCTTATATTTGCATTCGTGTGTATGTTACAATGTTTGTCCCATGACTGGACAGACTTTCGTTGCGGTGTTGAGTGTTCAAAGAAAACCACAATCTAAAACAACTGTATGGCACAATCACCGAAAATAGCGATGTGTTAAATATTGCACAGAATTACTTTTATTTAAAGTTGACAATAGTGTGCGGTCTTATCTTCAGTGGCTTTTTGATTTAAAGCTCAGAAAGTTGACAGAAACGGATTAAAGCTAAATTATTTAAACTAAATAACATTTTGCTGTGACTGAAACATGAGTCACATATACAATGATTAAATTTACTCTAACGTAGAAAACGATATTTTCAGAAGCAAGATTCTTTCTTAAATCTTCGTACTTGAGATATAGTAACAACGGCAGGGCTTCACATTTGCAACTATACATTTTTGAGTTATACAAAACTAACAAAATATTGCATGAATAAAGGCGACTTTTTGATCTAGCGATAAAACATCCAGTATCCCAATGCAGGGGTATGAACATAAATCCATGAATGTCCTTAATACGACCTAAGCTCACGTGAACCACAGGTGCCTCAACCACCTGCCCACATTATCCATAGCGGCGAGTCACTATCTTAAGGGGATACTGTAAAACACATAATTTTTGTGGCCCCTATTTTTCGCCAATGATTAACAGAGGACATAATCGCGGCCAGTATATTTCTCGGATTGCAGACGCCTGCAATAAAATTTTTAAGGACCGAAATGTTCACGTGACCCTAAATTTCGCGAAATTTTGAATTCACGAAAATTAAGGGCTGGCGAATATTACGGGTTTCACAGTACTTAAAATTATATCAAATATACCCATCGTGTTCAGAAATCGGCTGAATGAAATTAAGTAATTACCATTTTCTGACCATTAATGCCTCTTTATAAGCTATTTACTACCTGAAACGCAAGATATGTGCTGAAACCTTATTATATCCAGCAGTTACTACCTCGTTCTTACCGTTGCTACTTTTTACTACTTATTGAGTTTCTCGAACGCGCGACAGGAAGTAAATGCCGCTGCTATGCTTGGCTGCAGGGAACATACCGGAACGCTGTTTTATTGACTGTCGCCAATGACTACCCTTACGAAAATGTCAGATATGGCCCTGATATTTTTTTTTATATTTGGAAATATATGTTAATATAAGCAGTCAGATGTGGCATATTGCCCCATATATGAAAGATAATACGGCCATATTTCGCCATTTAAGTGGGCAAATATTGCCATATATCGCCATATACACGTGCAGATACGGCCATATGTTGCTGTAAAAAAGTTCAAATATGTTTATATAGCCCGTTCACGAAATATATGGGTAAAATTATATTCCCTGATAATAATATTAGGCCCGTTTTGGTCATCCAAGCAAACGTTATATGTACTCGCAAAGACACTAATTTATTTATATATATTGCAATAGTCTCATGTAAATTGGTTAACCATTATTAACATCCTTAAAGTGAAGTTATTCCAGATATTTGGACCAATTAATCAATTGCTCATTTTGAAGATTAAAAGACAAATTAAATTTGGTTGTATGTTTGACGTGTAGCAATATTGCCACGCGTCGACGTTGATCAAGCGCGTGCGTGGCCGAGTGGTTACCGCGCTTGACTCTCGTGCGGAGGCCCAGGGTTCGATTCCTGGGGGCTCCGCGAATTTTGTTTATACTTTCAGTTTATTATTCTAGTGAATTTGAGAACATTATTGTTTATTCTAGGCCTGAAAGTTCTACGCGTCGAACCTTCGGCTTCTCGACCTGAACACCAGCGGTGTCGACAGCTTTCGGGAGATCGTCCGTGAAGTCGTCCGGGAAGAACTCGCAAGATACTCCCCACTGCGGATCGGCCGACCTCACTGTCGCCTCGCTGAGGTCGTCCGAGAAGAAGTTCACCGGGCCTTCCAACCTGAGGTTCCGATCAACACGACGACCCCAGAGGAACCGACTTTGAGCTACTCCGCCACTGGCCCGACGACCGCCGCAAGCTAACCACCACGCCACTGCGCCACCCCGACGAGACCCTCCGATGCCGCAGTATCCTCGACGACAGGAGAGACAAGTCCAGGACGTCCGCACGGAGCGACCCTCGCCGAGGAAGGACCGACGTGTGGCGAACGGCCGACCGACGCCCGTTGTGCCGTCACTGCGGTGAAGCCGGCCACATTTACCGTCGATGCCCCTACCGACAACTGGGGCTGCGCGGGTTCCACCCGGAACGACCCGCGCCCACGGTACGACGAACGGCCTCGCGACATCGAGGAGTACCTACGACGTTCGCCATCTTCTACGCCGCCTCTCCGCCGTGAGTCCCGCTCGCCGTCGCCCAGACGTTCAGCGTCTCCGCAGCGCCACGACCCCGCCGAGAGAGCCTGTCTCCCTGGCGTCGCCGGGAAACCTAAGCGCGGCAACGCCTGGAGGTGGCGTTGCCGAACACGACCGAAGCAAAGAGCCTCCAAGAACGACGGAGCGCTCCCACTCTTCCGACGCTACGCATCGCAATGACGCCCATGCAACGGTGTCCAACAACCTAAACGTCGTCATCGACGGCCACGACGCATCAGCACTCGTGGACACCGGAGCAGAACTACTCAGTCGCGAGTGGGAGGCTCTCTCGCCGCCTACGAAAAGTGACAACGCCGTGGGAAGGCCCCCAGATACGAACTGCCGGTGGGCACCTCATCACACCAGTCGGGAGATGCACTGCCCGCGTCGAGATCCACGGTGAGACCTGCCCTGTGAAGTTCGTCGTTCTGCAAGACTGTGCGAGGGACGTTATCCTCGGAATGGACTTTCTCAGCGAGTATGGCGCCGGCATCGACCTCGGAG
Organism: Ixodes ricinus; assembly: GCA_037355805.1. Taxonomy (NCBI): domain Eukaryota; kingdom Metazoa; phylum Arthropoda; class Arachnida; order Ixodida; family Ixodidae; genus Ixodes; species Ixodes ricinus. The sequence goes on along the minus strand of JAZHYW010009834.1, from coordinate 34,801 downwards.
CAAACCGGTTGACGCTACGAAAACCTGTTTCACCACAGGAGGAACCCCAAGCTACTTCATCCGCGGTCCGAGTCCTTGCAAGCCACGTGAACTTACCGCCGCGGTCGAGTGTTTTCGTGCCCGTCGGGGTCAACGAAGCTTTCTGGCGGCGAAGTTCTGCTCGAGGGAAGCCTCCAGTTGCTTCTAGGAAGAGGTAATCGGCGTCGCAAGAGGAGTGGCTGAACTACAGGATGGGCGCACCATGGTCCTCGTGACGAACTTCCGACAAGAAACGCAACACCTCACGAAAGGTGCGCGCTGTGGGCAACGTCGAGGAACTTCGAAACTCCGCCGCAATCGCCGTGATCGCTGACGAATCATCGCCACCTCAGCAAGACAATGCGCCGCCAGCGCAGCTCGACATCGACCCGAAGCTTCCAGGCCCGAAACGACGACAGCTGATTGACCTCGCCGAATACAGCGACTGCTTCGCGAAGTCGTCGAAGGTGCGCTGAAACCGCCGTTGCAAAGCATCGTATCATTACCGAGGACGACGCACTCCCTGTACTCCGATCGCCGTACAGAGTCTCCGTAAAAGAAAGGAAGGTCATTCAAGAGCAAGTGCAAGAAATGCTGAACGACGACATCATCCAGCCTTCAAGCAATCCGTGGGCCTCTCCAGTCGTGCTTGTCAAGAAGAAGGACGGAACGCTTAGGTTCTGCGTAGACTACCGACAGCTAAACGCGGTAACCAAGAAAGACGTATATCCACTTCCCGCATCGATGACACACTAGACCGGCTGCGCCACTCCCGGTACTTTTCATCGATGGATCTGAAGAGCGGTTACTGGCAGATCGAGGTCGACGAACGGGACCGAGAGAAGACAGCTTTCGTCACGCCGGATGGACTGTACGAGTTCAAGGTGATGCCTTTCGGACTATGCACGGCGCCAGCAACTTTCCAGCGTGGCATGGACACCGTGCTGGCAGGACTGAAGTGGCAGAGCTGTCTTGTCTACCTTGATGACGTCGTTGTGTTTTCAAGTGACTTCGACGAGCACTTGCGGCGACTCCGAGCTGTACCCAAGCCATACAGACCGCACGACTCACCCTTAAGCCGTCCAAGTGCCGGTTCGCCTATGACGAACTGGAAGTTCCTGGCCACGTGGTTAGTAATGACGGCGTCCGCCCAGACCCCGAGAAGACTCGCGCCGTTGCGGCATTTCCAGCGCCTTCAGACAAGAAGGCCGTGCGAAGATTCCTAGGACTTTGTGCCTACTATGGACGCTTCGTTCGGGATTTCGCAAGAATTTCCGCACCGCTCACAAAACTTACGAAGGACGCCGAGAAGTTTGAATGGGCCGAGGAGCAACAGCACGCATTCGACGAGCTGAAGCAACGACTCCAGACTCCTCCTGTTCTTGGACACTTCGATCAAGATGCGGAAACCGAGATTCATACGGACGCAAGTAACGAAGGCCTTGGCGCGGTACTGGTTCAAGTGCAAGAAGGCACCGAGCGAGTCATCGCCTACGCACAGTCGGACACTGTCCAGGGCGGAGAGAAATTACTCCACGACTGAAAAGAATGTCTGGCGGTCGTCTGGGCCATCACAGAGTTTCGCCCGTACTTATACGGGAGCCCTTTCCGCGTTGTCACGGACCACCACTCGCTCTGCTGGCTTGCGAACCTAAAGAACCCTTCAGGACGTCTCGCTCGATGGAGCCTCCGACTGCAGGAGTTCAACATGACTGTGGTCTACAAGTCAGGCCGCAGCACAGCGACGCCGATTGCCTGTCCAGAGCCCCTGTCGAGACATCCTCCGGTAGCAGCGACGACGATGACGACGAGTGCTTCCTAGGCGCGGTGAATACAGACGACATGGTGCGACGTCAAAGAAGCGATCCTGAGTTGCGCGCCCTAATCGAGCACCTCGAAGGACGAGGGGGTACTACCCCCGTGTCTTCTTGAGGGCTCTGCCGACCTTCGTCCTCCGACAAGGTGTGCTTTACAAGGAGAACTTCGGAGACAACAGCTCGCCATGGCTGCTGGTAGTCCCTGCCGACCTTAGAGAGGAGATATTCCAAGCCTGTCACGACGACCCAACGGCTGGGCACCTTGGCTACAGCAGGACGCTCGCCAGGATTCGAAAAAAGTATTACTGGCCGAGGCTACCGAAGACCGTTCACCTCTACATTCGATCATGCCACGAGTGTCAACGACGAAAAAACCGCCGACGAAGCCGTCAGGACTTCTGCATCCGATTGCTCCCCCGTCCAGACCGTTCCAGCAGATCGGAATGGATTTACTTGGCCCTTTCCCACCGTCAACGTCGGGAAACCGCTGGATAATCGTCGCCACAGATTATCTCACACGGTACGCCGAGACGAAAGCCCTTCCATCAGGTACGACTGTGGAAGTCGCCAAGTTTTTCATCGAGTCCATTGTCCTCCGGCACGGCGCCCCCGAAGTCCTCATTACCGACCGTGGATCATCGTTCATGGCCCAGCTGACGCAAGAGATCCTTCGTCTCAGTGGCACCGGCCACCGTCGAACCACTGCGTACCATCCGCAGACAAATGGACTAACAGAACGGCTGAACAAAACCATCGCCGACATGATCTCAATGTATGTCGACGTAGAGCATAAGACTTGGGACGAGGTGTTACCCTACGTCACATTTGCTTACAACACGGCGGTGCAGGAGACAACAGGAGTAACACCGTTTCAGCTGGTGCATGGCAGAAAAGTGTCGACCATGCTCGACGCAATGCTACCCCACGAGCCAGCTGACGATGGGATACCCGACGCCCAGGTGGTTGCTCAACGAGCCGAAGAAGTCCGCCAGCTGGCCCGACTCCGAATTCAAGACCAACAACGTGTCGACGCTGCCCGGTACAACCTTCGCCGGATCGACGTTCGCTTCAAGCCCGGAGACCGTGTGTGGGTTTGGACCTCAATACGACGACGCGGTCTAAGGGAGAAACTCCTGAAACGCTACTTCGGACCCTACAAAGTGCTTCGCCGACTTGGCGATCTGAACTACGAGGTGATGCCCGACGGAACACGGACTTCATCACGCGGCCCTCCACGACCGGAGGTCGTTCACGTCGTGCGCCTCAAGCCGTACTACGCGCGATAAGACTGTGAACTGTGATCTCGTGCAACGCTTGATAGGATTGTGTTTTGCCAGCTTCCGTATTTTCTCATTCTTTTGTTTGTCTTACTCTGTTCTGTCACCTTTCACGTGGCATCGAGACGATGCCTTTTTAAGGGGGAGTAATGCCACGCGCGTCGGCGAGCAAGCGCGTGCGTGGCCGAGTGGTTACCGCGCTTGACTTTCGTGCGGAGGCCCAGGGTTCGATTCCTGGGGGCTCCGCGAATTTTGTTTATACTTTCAGTTTATTATTCTGGTGAATTCGAGAACATTAATGCTTATTCTAGGCCGGAAAGTTCTACGCGTCGAACCTTCTACGCCGAATGTTCCGGAAGCCCACGCGTGTACAAATGGGGCTCCGCCTGGCAAGCCGAGTCAGTTTTTGCCTCAGCGTTCGATCTTGCTGCTTCGCCGCTTTCGACGCCCGCGACGCTCTGTTATTATCTTCTGTTTCCTTTTTACTTTTGGGCACAAGTTCGCCCCATTAAACGTTTAGTTTCTTCAGTCATTATCGCCTCATCATTTGTCATTCGTGACAATATGACGAAGTGCATAAGATGGGAAAGCGAGTTAATCAAATAATGGATTTTAGATGGCAGCTCTTAGGCGCCCGTTTCCACGTTAAACGGTGTCGGCGTCGCCATCGGCATCGGTGTACCCGTCACGCTAAATTTAGCCAGAAATCGAATTAGTGCTTATGTCACGTTAAACGGTGTCGGCGTCGCCATAGGCATCGGTGTACCCGCCACGCTAAATTTAGCCGGAAATCGAATTAGTGCTTACGTCACGTGACGTCAATTTTCGCGCTAAATCTAGTAGTGAAACTACTTTTGTTCATGTTTCCCATCTAAATATAGCAGGGAAACACGAACCGTGAGCTTACTGAAGAAGCGAGACGCTACCTCGTCGTCGCGACTCCTTTTCCCTTCGAAAGGCTGCGAAGCCGTTGCGCCCGGAGTACCTTATGCAGCATCTTTCAAAACCGTTTGCGCAGCATCGCAACCTTCTGTTTGCGAGAGTCGACGATTCATCGTGTGTTGAAAGTCGGAAGATGTGCTGTCCGTGGTGTCTTTTATGTGTAATTCTTCTGTAAAAAATTGAAGTTTAAAAACGCGAACAATAACAGAGTACACATAATTTTAAATTTATTAGCAAATATATATATATATATGCCCAAAAAATAGTCGCGCAAAGTTTTTCATTTATAATTATATTTTGGGATGGACAGCTTCTTTGGAAGTTCTAAAGCTGGAATTCATAGAGCTGTCCGGTTCATTCAGTATTGACAGGAGTGTAGACGCAATGGGTGTTTTAGGCCAATCGTGTTTCCGGTTAGGGTGACGTGCCTACAGTCTAGAAGCTGGTGATAAGGCAGAACATGGTACCTGCCTCAAGCCCAAGGCCACACATAGCATTCACTGCACTATCAACCTTGGGTACAAGCGACAGAGACTCTCGTTGTGATCATTGTTTAGAGGCCTCAGAAGATAAGCCAATAAGCCTTTTGTGTGTGCACTACCGTTTTGGCCTTTCCTTTTCTTCTTTTATCTCTCTCCCTAAGCTGAAAGCGTGGTAGAACGTGCGCGCTTTCCGAACCAACCAACTTTGCTCTCTGTTCGCGGGAAATGTCTGAAGCCTGATCGCGTGGTGACGGATGACGCATTAGCCGTTGGCAATCTCGGAATGCGTTCTGCAGGACCTAGTTTGGCGTATGTTGCGCCCTGCGTGGCTGCTGCGGATTTCTGCTTCTGCAGTAAATTCGAAAAGTCCTACCCGTATATCGGCAACAAACGATTTTTATCAAAACCCCACAATTTTTTGTGAGGCGTTTAGTGTTCGGTTTTACAAATGACAGCTTGTGCTACATCGTGTTGAATCTTCACGAACACGTTCCTTCTCGTTTATGTGTTTCAGTGGTTGCTCTGCCGTGGCCCTGTTTACATTTATTTCGGGTTACACCTTTAAAGTCCCTTCTCGTCAACGTAATTGCGCTGTAACCTACTTCGCGACAACTGATCGTTTTACTAAAGGTACTCTTCCAGATTACTTCTAGAATTAGGTTGTGTCTATCTCCTGGCAGCCGGGAAATTAATTTCTCAGAAATTCTAAAATCATGTCACAACTTCAGGTAGAATACTGATTTTTTTATTCTCCCTGCCTTTCGTGATAACAGGTTCCACGGCCACCGTCTCGTGGATACATGTTTCATGGACACACGTTTTGTCGACATTAACGTTCCATTAACATTCTTTAAGCGAATGTCGATAATCCTGCTTTCCCTGGGAAATAAGTTGAGCGAAATCAAAAGTGGCATAAAGCGCAGCTAAAGTAAAAATTATAAAAGTTGGTACATGCTCAATATCCAATAGACCGATCTCACCAGCTAGTTTAAGTACGCCACCGCTGCCGACATGCATCGTGGGAGCTGTAGTCTTTCTGCACGCGCGACAACCCTGAGGGAGGTGAGCGCGAGCAGAGCACGAGGCGGCATGAGCTGTCTCGTGAACTGGCGTCTGTTTCCTACGAACTACAGTTATGGTGGCGTCACGCATGCGTGGAACGCATGGTGAGATTGGTCTATTTTTTTTTTATACTTATGAGAAGTCACTTTTGGTAGTTCTTTGTAGAAAACAACAATGCACTGGGTGTTTTTTTTATTCTTGCAGATTTGTTAAAAAAGCGTGAAAGCTACAATTATGCGGTTTGCGCGAGTTAGTTATACGTCCAGGGGACATTATGTGGGCGGCTAATCTTTGCGCTAAGTCGGCTAATTAATTAAAATTCACTAATTAACTTTTTAATTACTGAAATTAGACATATGGTTTCAATTAGAAACTTGGTGAGCGTCGTCCGAAACCCCTAAATCAGTAATTTTGAGAAAGACTTTGAGCTCGTGTAAAGCGCAGTAGTGCGTTGAAATTACCACTCGTGGAGCAGGTAGAAGGCTGGGGCTAGATAAGAGACGGAAACATTGCGGGGGCACCTTACCGAAACCGCTATCCTTGTACCTACTCCACAAGTGGTATGTTGAGTGCACTACTACACTTCTCAAGCGCCGAAAGTATTTCTGAAAAAGCAAGTTTCTAATTAAAACCATATGTCTATTTTCACTAACAAAAAATTTAGTTAGTGAATTTCAGTTCATTGGCCGATTATCGCAAAGATTAGCCACCCACATGATGTCCCCCTGGGCATATAACTCTCTCGCACAAACCGCACCACTGTAGCTTACATATCTTTTAAAAAAATATGCAAGAATTAAAAAAACACTCTGTTTTTAAAGGTTACCTTATTTAATTGGGACATATTTAGCCTGATATGGGAGGCAGATATACCCCTATTTGGCAGACCGAAATATGGATGTATGAAAAATTGGGCACATCTGGCTAGATAATCCTTATATAAACTGATGTGCTTGATATGGCCAGATATGTCCCAATGTTTTATATAACCATTTTTATATAAAAGTTTACATATGCCATTTTCGAAAGGGTACCGACTGCACCGTTACTTCTTGGTAAGAGATGCATTTCTTAGAACGTTTAGCAACAATATTGAATAACAATATTGATGCCAAAGCAGAGCAATATTTGTAACATCGTTCACGGAGGAGGTGGTCACTTACCAACTTACATCTTTCAAAAGATAAGTATAAAAGGCGAACGTGTAGATAAGAGGCGAAACGATTCGGTTAGCGTGTCGTCGCGTCCGTTGTGTGCTCTGCGTGTTTATGTCATCTCTGTTTCAAGAACCTTTCTTCGTTAAACTTACAATGCGTGTACAAACTTGCAATTAGGCAACATGAAAATAATACCTCAAACCGGCACATTGTTTTACGATTTTTAATTTAACCTTGGCTAGCGCAACCTGGGTTTGGGAGTTTGAGAGCACCTTTAGTACAGCTCACCGTTATTAACTCCTATGTTTTTCCGGTGTGCATGGACCAAGAAGGATCCGTCTTACTTTTTTTTACTTTCTGAAGCTAAAAATTTGCACTGTATTAAGGTAGTAGGTTTTTTTATGTTTTGTGACAATTAGTGCCCATTATTAGCTAAAGTATAAAATATTCTAGTTTGGTTACTAACCGTTACAAGCACCCTAAGTTAGAAAAGTTACTAACTTGACTGTCTCTAATTGAAGTTGATAACAAGGTAATGAATGTTGTGACGAATAGTTACAGAGATTTTGTTAGTAATTAGCGAAATTTTTGTTTTAAACATTAGGACGACGCCAGCCGCTCTCCTACTCCTCGCTTAGTCTAGGCATATTCATACAGCCATTGGAGGTGCGTGTTTCAACGGAGCTCTCACGAAGATGAATTGGTGGAGTGGAGGTGAGCGTGAATTTTATTTTTGTGCACTGCTGAGATGTGTCATTTAGTCAGCAGGAAAATCAAAATTATTATGCAGTCATATTCATGGTAAAGTAGGTACCATACCACAAGGCACTCAGTGTTGCGTGTAGGGATTTTAGGAAGTCGTCCATAGCATTGTGGACATGGCTTGTTTATGCGTACCCCTTCATTATGAATATGCCTCAACTGAAACCAAGCTAGACAAGTTCGTTTTAGTCTGATTTGTTTAAAAAAGCCTATTAAATATTCACTAATGGCGTTTATTCAGGTCAGTTATACGGCCAGATGGACACAACGTAGGGGTTAATCGACACGATTATGTAGTAGGAAATGAATTATTATGGTAAATTAACTTCTTATTACAGTGAAAAAAATGGTTCGAATTACAGACTTGCTTACTGCCATTAAAAACCGCTAAATTCGCAAAGTTGAAAAAAGCTTGCATCACCTGGGAATCACGTAGAAGCGCTAAAATTATTATGCAATGGAGCAGGAGCGTAGCCTCCGATATACTGTCAAAGCCTGGCAGATCGCCATAGGACGCGGTCAGCCGGAAGTTAAAAGGTAGAGCGGCAGACAAGAGGCATGTAACAGGCGACCCGCTGCGTCGAGACGCCGAAACACAAATGTCCCGAGCGATGAAATGTGCGCTCGTGTTCCTCGCGTGCCTCGGGCTACCGCTTCTTTCGTCGTCGGGTTTGAAAAGCATGCTTCGGGCCCTCGCCGCTACAAAAACTTGCGCTCACTACAGGCTGCCCGAAAAATGCTTTGTGCTACCAGATCTTTGCGCTCAAATTTGAGACCGGGCACTCTATGGCTCCGTCATCGAACTGCCACGCTTTATGAGTACAGAGGAGGCTTGGCAGGAGCAAGCGAAACGGTGCGATAATGCGCCCCTGATGTTAGTGAGTTTTTCATCGTAAATTGTTTCTCGACTTTAGATGTGCGCGTGTTCCACAAGTTTTAACTTCAGCGCACTCCCGATCTTCACCTTTACCACTCAGTGCACAAGGCCTTCACGTTTACTCCTATGAACGCCATTAGTAGTAGATTCCATCAGCACCCTCTCGGTAAACCGGATGAAAACCCTTCTCACATCGTCGGGGACATCGTCTGCTCCATTGCCTGCAGCAATGGTCATGCTCAGAACGAGCTCTCACAAATAGGCTGCTAACACCGGCAATCTTTGTGGTGTCACATTGCAAATCAACTGTAAAAAGTCGCTATCAGCGCGATCGCTCAGCGGTCGCGCACACAGCGGCTACCTCCAGTGAATGCGACGTAATTGTGACGTGGCCTATAATCTCGTCAAGCTTTATCATGTTGGCTGCATTGTGCGGGTCGGCCATCTACTATCGATGACGTTAAGCGCAGGCATTGCTTCTAAGCGGCATTGACTTCACAGGAGCTCGAAATATTTCTAAAATTTATCAGTATAATGTATTTCGTTGACGCTGAATACGCTTCTATTTGAACCCATGCACATTGTTTCTTATTTACGCAAGAAGTTGAGTAACAACGTTTTGGGTAAATATTTGGTTTTCGCTACAATTAACCACCTATATTAGGCCCCTTTTTGAGTGTACCTCACCTCCAAAGATCGCATTATAATAGCTTTCACCGCCATTGCAAAACGAACCTATATTTCGTATTTCCAGGATTTCCAGTCATGGCCAAAAAGTGAGCGCCTTCAAATATAAAGCTGTAATGTTTAGGAAACTTGAATTGAGCAAGTCAGTTCTACCCTGTGAAAATTTTGGGGATTAGTTCTTTTTCTGTAAAGTTAAGGACAACACAATTTGAAAAATTCACCAGGGGCGGGATCGCAAACGAACAAGCTAGCAGCGCTAGTTACTTCTGGCACCATTCCGCCATAGGCACAGCGAGCAGACGAACCTTTTTCTCATCTGCTTCCGAATTTCAAACCGTAAACCTAACCTGTTGAGTCACCATTTGCTGAAAGTTTGAGATTTCTATATGCAGGCGCCGATTTTGCCAGCTCGTCGTGCAGTGCTAGCTATTCTGGTGACACCTTAAAATCTAAATTGGCAAGGGCAAACGATTAAATACACGTATTTCTACCCTTTGCATATTTAACACCTGAAATTATCAACACTTTTTGGAGAAAACGAAGTTTTTGTATTAACCAGGAATCACACGAACCAAGAGGGAGAATTGCGAGTAAAACATCGAAACAATGATGACATGTTCATGCATCTTAACACTAACATGAATCGGAAATACTGAAAAAAAAATGTAACTTACGTCTTACCTGCAATAAATTAAAAGCAATGTAGTGGAACGTATTATAACTCGATAAAATTCTGCCATATTTCACAATGAGAGTAAATATTGAAACTGACTTTTTTCAAAATGTCGATCGGGACTGACTGATCTAAACATCCATCACCCTTCTAGGAAAAAAAAAGAACCATGAAGCTATGTCACTTATCACAATACATTATCGCTACAAATATTTTTTCTTAATACTGGAACCACCAACTGCGGTCGGTTGCAAAGTAGAGTGAACTGGTGGCCCTTCTCAACCATCGAGTCACGCCGAATGACTTGGAGCCTACTGACCATACAGTCAGGGAGGAGACAATATAACGTTGAGGCATATAACATCTGCTATTCAGGCTGCATATCACTTAACTGAGTAAGATGCAGTTCTTGATTCACTTGCGAAACCTTGGCTATGAAGAAATAGCACCACCTAACGCGTTTGATGTACGATTCTGTCTACAGATCCAAGCGATAGATTTCTATGCTTTGTATTTTTTTAAAGGTTTTTGGAATACCCGGAGGGAGTGCTTAAGGAGGACAGGCCGTGCTAAAGTGACAGAGGGGCGATAAGACAAATGGATAATACAGCGAAATGTTGCAATTGGCAAATCCAATGTCGTATATAAAGCAAACATAATATGGTTATTTTTCTGAGGGAGCTTTTTACTTCTATGATGTTCACGCTTTCCTTTTCAAAAATTAAATAAAACCTCGAAGCACATAACACTGCAAATTAATGTGGCTTACAAATTTAAAAACAATCCGGCCTCACTGGTTTGTTCACAAACGCTAAAGCTCAATATCTGAGTGGATAATCACATTTTATGGATAATCACTAGATGCAGAGATGGCATTTGATTTGCTCCTGAGTTGGGCAGTATCGTGATACAAATGTATCGCGATAGTATTTCAGAAATACATTTGGTATCTGTATTTCCGTATCGCGATACCATTTGTTCACCAGTATCTGTATTCCTGTATCGCAATACATTTGGAATGTTTCGTTATACTGCGATACAATCAGGATGAAATGTATTTCGTTACATTTGTTGAGAAATACTCCCCCCCCCCTGAAACCAAATAAAAATCCAAAACCAAACGCTTTTGTTTTCCTTCTCAGAGCACCAGGGTCAAGGAGGTGCTGGGGCATTGTTACTACGCTGACCAATGTTCCTTCCGATCCTCTAAACTATTTTTTATGCGTCCTCTTCTCACTTCTGAGAAGTATTGCGCAGTCGGTGACTCGAAACAGGTGGCGTGCCAGGAGTGGGGTCAGATCATCTTCTGTTACAGTTCTTTAGGTAGGGATTTCATTAGTCATTGTTTGTGGCATCCAATGCCCACTGGTAACTGTCTATCTTGCTTTAGCGCACACAGTACACCCAGCTGGCAAATCCGAGTCACACTACGTTGCAGCACGAGCCTGGCGGTGGTTGACTTGAAATAGTAGGATTACTCACGCAGTGAAGCTCAACACATATCCGAATGCGTCTGCGCCCGTAATATTGCACGACTCAAGGCTACGTCTTCAGTCGACGTGAAGGTGACCCACTGCTCTGGTGATCCGATACTCAGAAAGGAGGCCAGATGTGGCCTCGCTGTGCGGACCCAGACTTCGTACACCTGCGACTCGTCTCGAGCCCGCTGTTTCTCAGAGTGCTCGCACCTGTGCGCCTGTGTCAGCAATCTCAGGGAGCAATCTTTGAGGGTCTCTGTTTGGATGATGCTAGGCGAAACTTGACGACTGCAATTCATGCGTCGGTGGCGGAGGGTCGGCATGAAGGGCCTTCACAACAGGGATGCCACCGTATCGTTTTTTTCAATTATGACAGAACATAAGACAATTGTTCCCGGATGCTTCAGGTGATCCACTATTCTCAAAAATTCCAAACGACACTGCCTGCACGATCTTCAGCGAGGTAAGCTACAACGAAAGTTTGTATTGTCCTTTCATACAGCTGCGTGGTAAAGCTTTATGTTCAACGCCACACCTACAGATAAAAATTAACTAGTTCATTCCACCGTGATGTCATGTGATCAATGTTGTCAGGCGCGTCCTTATTCCACAGTGGCGTGGTGAAGTTTTGATGGGATTTAGGGTGACATAGGTTTTATTTAGAGGTAGAGGTCTATTAGCATCCCTTGACAGACAGACAGGATAAGAGGGAAGGGACCGCGGTCAGTCCTTGATGAAACTTTTTGTTTTTTAGCCAATTGAAGACTTGTTTTCCGGAACCACTACCTTCAAGGCGAAGTGCCAAGCCTACGGGAAAATAATTTTGGGATAAAAAACTTCCACTTCAAACCTCAAGCTTAATCTCAGTTGACGTCTCAAACAAAATTTAAAAAAAATGTAATGCAGTATAAGTATTTTATGTATTTGAATTTCCGCCCTCCCTAAATAGTAGTCCTGTATTTGTAATTCCAAAGGTTTGTGCCTCTATTTAAAATATATTTCTGATAGGTATCGCGATGCATTTTTACAGATATAATTTAGTATCAGTATTTTAGGTACTATTTTAATGTATCCCAGCATTTGTATTTCCAAATACAGGTTTGAGTATTTCTGCCCAACCCCGATTTTCTCTACAAATGACAGGAGCACAACACAATCCTGTTTTTGCAAACTCATATCTCTCGCTGCAAAGACCATCGGCGGTTTCAGACTTAGTTACAAAACATACCCACTCATTACAGTTATGAGAAGAGAAAGTTATAAGGATTCGTGATTATCTCCTATACTCTCTTTAATAGTTAAAGCGAAAGGCTCGAAGACAGCACATATTTTGCGCCTTTTCAACTATGTCTGTTATATCCAACCGGTGGTTCACGCGGGACCGTTTTCTATTGTTCCGGATCTTAAGTACCCTTACGCAGAGACGTTACCACAATTCAGGCTTCGATATGTGCTTTGTTTTGTGCGCGTCGAGCTAATCTATAAACTGGTACTAACGCGGTGAACGAAGCGCCGATATTCCGGTGACTGTCTTTTGTAACTCGATGTAAGCGGACGTAAGGTTCGTAACGAAGTAAAGGGTGCTGTTGGAACAAGCCAGAAGGCTGAGGCTCGATGTCGGCCATCTTGAAAGAACTAAATTCGTCCTCAAGATGGTGACACCGATTCGTGAGGCCGAGAAACAGTAATATGGCTCGTGGCACCGATATTCCGGCAAGTTCCCTGTGCAAGTAGCATGCTCCCCACTTCGTACGGCCCGTGTGCCAGTGCCCTTGCCTGCACCGCCCAGTTGGCTCGGCTGCTAAGCGAGACAAGCTAAGCCAGACCAACCATACTACCCGATAATGACATACTGGACAGCGTTCAGTCAATGATGTTAAGGAAGACCTAAATGAAATAAAAATTTTCTTCCACAACTCACCAATTTCCATTATTGTCGCTTGAGACTCGCTCCACTAAAATTTCGTCAGCCTCTAAAAAAAGAACAGTAAAGCCCAAGTCAATCTACACAATATATGATTGTTCTAGAAAGTATATAGTAGTTATTTTAAAGCGCTTTACATTTTACTTTTGGTTACTCTTCTTTCGCTCGAAGACGTGAGCTCTAAGGCATAAAGTAATTTTCCAGATTCACCTCCTCCGTTCGGCAGCATGGTAGATTGAAGTGGTAAACGTTCTGGAACGTTGAGTCACACCAAACGACTTCGAACCCCATGATCATGACGTATTAGAAACTAGAATATGGGGTTGAGCCATACAACTACTATTCAGGCCGCAGTTCTTTTGACGGGGTTGGCTAAAGTTCTTTTTCAGCCACCGAAAGACTAGGAATAAGAAACAAGCACCAACTACCAGATTAAATATACGCTTCAATTCATAGCGATTCAGGCGGTATACTTCTCTGCATTTTTCGTTTTTGTTTCTTTTCGCAAAGGTGCCATAAAATAACTAGTTTAGCGCTTCAGGAGACCATATCCTTCCAAATTGATACAACAGCAATTAGGCCCAATGATAGTAAAGCAAAATGTTGCTATTTGCCCAGAAAAGTTAGAACTAAAATAAAAATAATTTCTTTACTTCTCTGCAAGTAACTTTTTACTCCTGTGTTGTGACCACCATTCTTCTCCCAAAATAATTATATTTCGAAGAACAGAACACTGCAAATTAATGTAACTTATAAATTTGTAAACAATGCAGCTTCGTTTTTTTGCTTTGGACAGGCCCAAGCTCAATTTTTGAGCGGAAAATAATATTTGCGTGGGTAATCATTTATTGCGGAGATGGCAACTGGTTTCCTCTAATGTAACACAGAACATGGTCGTTTGCTTGCAAACGCATATGCGCTGTTGCAATGCCCATTGGCGGTGCCAGTAACAAAACCTGCGCACTCATTACAACCATGAAAGCAAACATTTATAACTTTTTTTTTATCTCCTATATTTTTTTTTGTAACAGTTAACGCGCAGATATAAATGGAAACATACATTTTGCGCCTTGCAACATCGGCGATTATATCTTTTCGGGGCTTAAAGCAACTCCGTTTTCCTGTGTTAGAGAGCTTACGTACGCTTACGTATAGATACAACCACACTTCTGCCTCACATATGTGCTTTTTTCGTGCGTGCCGAGCTACTTTTTTAACTGGTTGCAACGCATTCAAGAAAGCGCCGATATTCCGGTAACTTTCGGTCGTAACTCGACGTAACTCCACGTAACATTCGTAACGGAGTAAAACGGTGCTATCTGAACCATTGTTGTCTGTGATTCCCCATAGGGGCCATTTTGAAAAAGCTAATTTTTTTTTATATATGGTGACAGCTATCCGGGAGGCCAAGAAACGGTTTCATGGCTCGTGGCACCGATGTTCCCGCAAGTCCCCTGTGGAGGCCGCATGCTCACAGCGTGCTATCGCCCGCGTCACGATCGCCGTGCCAGCGCTGCCCAGTTGGCTCGGCTGCTAAGCCAGACAAGCTAACCTAGGCAGCTAAACTATCAGAGAATGCAAAGCTGGGAAGTTTTTATCTTCTGATTTGAAGGAGAATAACGATACAATGGAAGCTTTGGTTCTACAACTCACCGTTTCCCGCATCGTCGAATGGGACTGGCTCTGAGAAAAAGAAAATAGAACCGTGAAGCCCACTTCACTCAACACAATATACAGGGTGTTTCACGCAAGGTGGACATATTCGAGATGCGAAAACTACGCTTCGCAACAAACAAAGGCTTGTGTCGTTTTTGTCCTGGGACAGTGGCCCATTTAGGAAAATGATTAATGTCCGGAATATTTAGGTTGTTAATTATTTTTGCGTAATTGAATTTTTTATATTGTGTTTAAGGGCATGGTTAAAATAAAAAATTGCTCAGCATCCTCAAAAACACTAAATCAACATAATGCAGAACGATAGAAGGCACGCGAAGCCTTTGACGGCTTTCTGAAAAACCGCACAAATTTGACGGGTTTTAAGTTTCGGTGTGCTATCGGAGCGCATCTCGGCCCCGACGGCACCGCGCCCCGTGGAAAAATAGTGCAACCAACCTCTGCTGCGTTGCGCGATGACGGCGCAGCAGAGGCTGGTTGCACTATTTCTCCGCGGGGCGTGGTGCCCTCGGGGCCGAGATGCGCTCCGATAGCACACCTGAACTTAAAAACCCGTCGAATTTGTGCGGTTTTTCAGAAAGTCGTAAAATGCTTCGCGTGCCTTCTAGTGTTCTACAATATGTTGATTTAGTGTTTTTTGATGATGCTGAGCAATTTTATAATTGAAGCCATGCCCTTAAACACAATATTACAAAAGTTAATTACGCATTAATAATTAACAACCTAATTATCCCGGACTTTACTAATTTTCCTAAATAGGCCCTTGGCCCAGGACCAAAACGACACAAGCATTTTTGTTGTTGTGGCGACGCGTAGTTTTTGCAATATCGAATTTGTGAATATTTCGTGAAACACCCTGTACAATTGTTACAAATATTGTCATATCACATATTTTAAGCGCTTCGCATCGAACAGCGGAAGGCTGTTGGGGGAGAAAAAAGCGGGTGGGGATATTACTCAGCGAAGCATTGTCTTTGGGCTATTCAGTAACTAAAGTAATCTTATAACGTCATCTAATACCCTTCTTCCTGTAGCGCTCTTAACTGTCATTAAGCCAGCGAATGTTATTCAATCGTAATCCGCCGGAGTTACACGGCGCCAAAAAATTTATTTGAGCCGCTAACTATGATTCAGTTCAACTGAGCTGCATCGCTAGGTTGGACATTTAAGAAAAGGTCTTCGAAGAGAGGTAAAGGAAGTGAGGAAAGTATCCAAGCAAGACACACGCAGCAGCTCTGCCTTCTTTGACGCCTGTACGTCTTCGCGAACTTGACGCCCGTCACCCCTTTGAGCGACGTTCAGAGCAACCTCCCGGCGAGCGGAAAGGATTACGCAGTGCTCGATGCCTCCATACGGTCGGTATACGGGGCAGAATTTACAAGAATGCGGGGAGCAGATTCTGAGTTTTGCGAAGCGAAGGCAACCAATCCTGTGTGTTGTTTACCATTGCATCTGTTCTAGTATAGATAAAGGTATTTAGAAATAATAAAAAAAATTACACGGCGTTATTAAAACAACTTTCGTTTTGTGTCTTTTTCCAAGATGTTTAATTAGAAAAAGATTGTTTCGATATTACTGGAAATGATGGATATGCGGTACGTGCTTCCTTTTATGGGATACTGAACTAGACAAATTAGTATACAAAATAAGTGTCACATGATTTTTCCACGAGCCAGCAGCCGCCGGTTTGTGCGACCACGCGAAAGATGTTGACGTCACAGTTATTTTTCTAGGCATTAGGTATCTGTGGGTTCCACGGAAAAGAAGTACGGATACATGCTTTTCATCTCTGCAGCGGGTTCTGTTGTAAAAGATAAGTGATTAAATAGGCTAAACCCCGAGCTTTCACTTGTGCAGATGAAAAGCTTGTCGTTATTTGTCTTTTCCTTGTAGCACAAATATTTTTATGCCATCCTAAAGAAGAGGTGCAACATTTTATGTACAGGGTGTCACAAAAAATTTGTTTTTCTTTTACCGTAAAAACAAACCAGGTGTCGCCGAACGCTCATTCTCCGCCGAAAGGTAGCGCTAAAGGTCACAACCAGATGCCAAAATATCAGCCCGATCCGATACATTATTCGAACGTTATAAGTGATTTTCTGAAAATTTCAATCGGAAAATGGAGCCCATTTTCGCCCGTTTCCGGTTTTTGGTGCCATAGAGCCACACGTATTCGAAAACTCTGTGGGCCGCCATTTTCTCATTGAAATTTTCAGAAAATCACTTATAAGTTTTGATTAAGGTATCGGATCGGGCTGAAACTTTGGCATCTGGTTGTGACTTCTAGCGCTACATTTGGGCGAAGAATGAACGTTCGGCGATGCCTAGTTTATTTTTACGATAAAAAAGTATGTGTAATTTTTTTGTGACACCCTGTACTTTGCGAGATTAGAGTTTAGCACGAATCTCTGACCTTTATGATCAACTAAATACGCGTACGTTTTTTCTCCTCATGGAATAGGCGTCGCAGACTAAACTAAGAAAAACAAACTGCAATCACCCCTTCAACTCGCGGCCAGAAAAGGCGGCCAGGTGATCTGGAGCCATATATATGCCATCAATGTTGGTCATATCCACGCGCAGGGGTTGGCATAGCAGAGGACATGCGCTGAGATTCATATATAGTTAGGGTTCGGCTATTGTCGTCACTGCCGCGATTGGACACGCGCCACTACGCGGATACGTGTGGATATTTTGATTATCAGCAGACCAAATCGAGTGCTAAATCAATGCTCGTATCCAATCTACTTGCCATATTCAAATATAACAACTGGGGGATGCTGACACCCCCTGTTATGTCATCAAGTTTTCAGAAGGAGAGATAGAAAAAAAACGCTCTCTTTTGTCCTCAAAGTTACAGCGCAACAAAGGAGCTTAGTGGTCAGTGGCGTTGCGTGGGAGCATACTAGTGACAGTAAACTCTTGTAAAGTGAAAAAAAACAAAAAAAACATTCCAATTGAGTATTGTTGTTCCGCCCCTATGAGCGTCAGTAGAGGAAATTTACGTCAATTTCGTTGCGTGTGATTTCGCAAACCGGCGGTTGCTGGCACGAGTGACGATCATGCTCCACTTATTATAGACATTAAAGTGTTTGGTTCAGTATTCCTTTGAAGCAACATGTCGGAGGGAGAAAGAATAGCGCGGTCGACGGCTGCTCGTGAAACAGAATCGCACACCAAAGCTTTATGGTCTCGGCGCATTACAAAAACATGGAAGCAAGCAGACGACATGGACAAGGACAGCTGCTTGTTTCTTTGAACCCAAAGAAACTGCGGCTAACACAGCTTAACATGACTCAGGCAAAAAAAAAGATACGTAAAAGGAAGCGTTAGCACACAGTGTCCATAAAGCAGCAACCTGTCCGAAGACGTGCCTTTGTTTTTTCTTCTTGTGTCAGGTCAAGATATGCTCACTTTTCCCCAGCTTGCCTGTCCGCTTATCCTTCAATCAGATTTATAGTGTAGTACCATCCGGAAACAGCAACTACTTTTATCGTTTCTCGAATACCTCAGTTGAAAACATTTCCACTGCTTTTTTATATCATTGTAAGCCTGTATTTAATCTTGTCCCGAATATAAGAGGCCTTCGTGTGGATTCATTGATATATTACAAAATACAATCTAGAGGTATCGTGCAGCTAAACGTGATTAAATAAAAGACGAATGCATGATATAACATTCGCGATTTTTTTAAATATCGAAGTGCTTACGTTGCACTATGCTAGTGAGCGTTCATTTTTACTTTCGAGAATGAAATATTGCAACTAATGTTTTCATATCATTTTATTTATTTTTTAAATTACGCTTCAGCGATTTGAAAATTAAACACTTTCAAAAATAAACTCGCTGTGCACCACGGCATAAACCCCGATACTGCACGTAAAAGAACACTCGTACACAAACATATATCAAAAACTACTGAATGTTTGTTTCCAAATTTGCTTAAATAGCTAGCACAATGACAAAAAGTTAAAAAAAGATATATAAACTTTGACAAGCTCCCCGATGTCTTGAAATATCCTACCTGACACAATTCCCAATATTAACATCAAGAAGCACACCGGAGCAATGTAAAGTCCTAATAAAAAAATACATACAGCAAAAGTTAAAAACCGTAAACTTAAAACCACAAGTGTAATGAAGCAATGCCCAAAATGACAATATCACATGTTTAATCAACTCCAAAGAGTAGGTCCTTACAGGTCTATATATGGTTGTAATTATTTTTCGGCTTTTTTCACCGGCAAGACAGATGACCTTTGTAGGTTTGGCAACTAAACGCGCAAGCCTTCTCGGTCATTGTCAGACACCTTCTATGCCTTCTGCACGTCAAATGAAAAGGCTCTCGATATCATTGCGTTGCAATTAACATACATCCCGAAGAAGTACCGTTCTTCTCTAAACATAGCACATGAACTACTCGTGGACTGCTTCATCAAGTTCCTCGAACTCAAAATGGAAATCAAAGATTTGCACATATGTTGGAAGTATGAACCAAGGTTATGCAAACGATTTTTTTTTCTATTTACGTCTGGACATTCCAAAACTATGCCCGTACTGCCTTGGGAGTTCCAGCATATCCTGCCAATACCAAACTGGTGTACACCTCACTCTTCATCACAATTAAAGAAGAAAAAAACATAGTTACAGTTGCGCACACAGGGACAAGGACAGAGAAGAGAAACACGTAGACGACAGACAAGCGCACTGTCTCGCCCAACTGTCTACTCTGCTGAAGAAAAAAAAATCACTACACCCAGTTACACCGACCCTCAACCTCTAAACACCGGAAAAGGGCACTCAGTCAAACTCTAAACCACCCTACTGAGCTCTTGCCCCATATGCCTCCACCCTCCCCCTCCCCTTCCACAACGGGATGCCGTACAACGAATAAAAGTACGCCCACTTACGCGAAATATAAATCCAGATACAAACAACAAGCGCCGTCGAAACTATGTTCACTACCTTCTGACGCTGTATCAAGACACATAACGTACACTCAGATCCAACCAGATCGAATCATTACTGCACTCATCGGCGCCCACACATATCAACCCGCCTACACTTCGGCGTCCCTTCCCCCACTGCGGCGGAGATCGAGGCGATCGAGGAAGCCATCAGCCTTCATGACTACTCCACCTCGACTATAACTATCAGATGCGATAGCCAAGCTGCGCTACAAACATTTGAAACATCAGGCCTGCTGGATCACATCCGCACTGCTTTTCAGGAAAACACGGACTCTCACATTCAAATCCACGTTCATCTCGAATGAGTTCCCGGCCATGAAGGCATTCCGGCAAACGAGCGTGCGCTAGCTCTGGCCTGCGGAAGCGATAATCTGGGACTTCCGAAGCCCCTTCTAGAACCAAACAACCCCGAGAACCTCGCGCCTACAATCACAAGGATGGAAGAGAGCATATCCGGCTGCTTCGACAATAGCGGTGCACCCTCTCATCACCCTCCACCAACTTCAGCAGAGCAGACGCCAGCCTTATTTGCGAAGCACAGACAAACTTCCTACCATGCTATCAATACAACCACTACATTCATGGCCACCCAGGAGAGCCTTCTTGTCAGGTATGCGTGGATTACCCGTCGAAGAAACACACTTACTAGGTGTGCCCAAGTACCACAACCTCCGTCACTCACCTCCCTCAGCTCAACAACCCTGCCCACCTCCCCTACTCCTCGATAAATTGGGCCGCTCCTCCTCCTGATCTACAAAACGAGCTCTTGGCCTTTGTACTTTTCTATGTTCAGAATGTCCTTCACCCTCCACCAGGAACAACCCTAAGCGAAGTTATAGAGGAGAATTCCCACTCTACTGCCGTAGATAAAGAAGGCTAGGACTTGACCTTCTGAATGAAGTTTTCCTCCTCCTCCCCCTCCAAAATTATAATACGAAGCGTTTCCAATACTTAAAAACAAAATAATAAAAACATAAAGGACGCACACGGCTGACCACATGCAATATCGAGTGTAGAAGTAGGTGTACGCATTTTATGTTTCATTATTTAGTTTTTAATTATTCATTTCAACAACGCGCTCGAATTGACCAGTAAATATCTCCATCATAGCTCTTGTATTCACCTTAAAAAGTATTTTTCACCAGAATAATGGGCGCAGTCTTGGAAGGCGATTTTTCTTCCCACGTGTTTCTGAGTATACTATTAGACTCATGGTATTTATATATTTATTTATTTCAATACCCTCAGGGCCCAAGGGCATTACAGAGGGGTGGCCATAAAATATTGGCTCTGTATAAAATTCAAACAACAAGGCAACTTGGTTATAAATGTTAGTTCGGCATAATCCTAGCAAAAGTGAGTAGTTAGAGCTTTTCTAAATAAATTTATTGATGGGATAGTTACTAATAATGCGGGAAGGGGTTTCATTCAGATGAGGTTCTAGGGATGAAAGAGTTGATGTAAGTGAAGATTCGCAATGAGGTATGCCAACTTTATGTTTGTGATCAATGCGGGTATGTGCATCTTAAGACATCTGCACCCAAACTGTAACGCGGATAAGCTGACTCGAATTCCAGAGACAAGGCAAAAACTCGGCAACACATCACAGAGGTACCCTATCTTCAAGGCGTAACCTATAAATTATAAAAAAGTAGCCGCGAGGCAGGACAGAAATGTTGTGTGCTCTGCTTTGAAAGAGACGTATTGCATGTGCTACAAATTAAACTGCAACATCACCCAGGAAAAAATGTGCATCATTATTTACAAGACACAAATGACCCGTGTGACACAGTGGTTGTTTATCACATTCCCCTATCACGTGGCATACGTTGCATTCAACAAACTGGCAAGTGCGTAAATGATCGGACCGGAGGGCACGCAGCATCTGCCAATAAAATTACAGCAGATAATTGTCGTACCTCTACATTTCATGCCGTGTTCAGCAGCATCACCATTCTTGCCGAAAAAAAGCTCGTAAGCACGAGAAATGCTTGAAAGTATGGCCATCGAAGAAAACAATATGTGTCATCGTGCATTCCATCAAGCTCAACAGAAAAAGTTACATTTTCGATGTTTTGCGTCCGGCTGAATTGTGGGTCATTTCGAACTAAATTGCATCTATAGTTCAGACTAAAGAAGAAAAAAAACTTTCAGCCTTTCCACTTTGGTGAATAAAGGAGAGCAGCGGAGCTGTAGCTTGTGTTCTCTGCAGTGGCTTTGCAGGCGAGCTATCTGCTCGTCTTTCGCAAAGGAATCTGAAGCGCTCGACGCAGCGGAACTTTAGGTGATAGTGGCCTCGCGGCAGTTGTGGAACCGATCTATCTGCTGCGCATATCGCCGCTCGTTTCGTTCACGCTCTTCTTCCTCCGAAGAAATGTTCCCGTCATCGACGAGCGACGGCAGTAACCTGTTGTCTGGTTGCCGACGCTGCAAAGGTTGCCGCGATCTATGAGCGTCGGCAGCAAGCGGACAACTGGCAAACACAACACTCTGGACAGCTACCGCCATCCATGAATGACGGCGGCAACAAGAGTGTTGTGTTGACATTTATTTTGTACCGGACACGATCCTATGGAAACTAGCCCTTTACAGCTCCACTGTAAAAAAGCCAAGGCACACTAAAAATATGAGTAATTAAATCATAGTTTTTACACAAGTGATACCTGTTAATTTTTTTTTTATAATCTGTGTACTTTCACAATTTTTCTTTCGCTTAAGTTCAAGCTTATCCTCTCGACTCTGGCTGTGCGATAAACTGTGAAAGGCGTCGAAACTGAAGAGACAGCATAAAGTGTGAACGACCATGACTGTTGAGCAGGAAGCGAAGTGTGCTCTTGACGGCTTGTACGTGGATGGCTTCATTGACGGCAATAAAACATACGGGTCAGCGGTGGTCTGGACGTCAATAACGGTGGCGAGAGGCTCTCTTCGACGGCGGCGTCCACGCTGGACGTTAATGTGGCGAGGGTGGTGAGGAGGGAGCTTCACGATGGTGTGCTCGGTGGGCAGGACCACTGACGCGACGACGGACTCCTCGATGACGGCATAATCCATGAGGAATGGGACTGTCATACAGGCGAGTGTGGTGCTGCTTAGGGGCACGGCTGCGGCAGGTCCTGAACCGGGCGACAACAGGTTGCCATGAGTTCTTTCCACTGTCCGATAGACGGACCATAAGGTTGGCCGGAGCGAGGCCGTCGCCATCCGACGCCGACCCCTCCCAGCTCGCTTCCGAACCATCTTCGCTCGGCTCAAACTACTACTCTGAACTTTTCAAGGTTCCAATCTGACTCTGGTTTTGTCTCGCTCAATGCAAGGCAGACGTATGTGCAGCACTGCACGTGCCGTTACAATTGTGGTGGGGGCTACTGATGATTGGTAATACAAAGTCCGGTGACTTTGCAGACGCTAGAATCTGTTTTTCCAGTACCCGCTGCAGCTGTCCACAACAAACCTGACGGAGGAATGCTCCTGACTAGACCAACAGCAAGCAATGGAGATCGCTTAAATCCCAGTGAGGGGGTTGCTCAACCAAGACTCCAAGCAGTTGCCGGAGTCACCTGCAAATTTAGAAGACGGAACCAATTATAATCTGTTTTCTCTAACATTGACAGCAAGAAAGGTGCGGAAAAAAACATTTTTCAACTCTGTGTTTTTCTGGCAGCATGCTCCTTCAGATAGTAGATACAGAGACGTGCCTGAGGTATAGACATATGGCTTGCTAGGTTGTTAATGTTTTGTACAGAATATCCTGTGTTGTGCTGTGGTTTTAAACAGTAAACAACCACCATATGCACGAGGAATGAATGGAGTAGGCTCACCCACGAAGACCCTGCCGTCGTCTACCTACCGCCCTTGCTTGATGTTCCAGCAGAGCAGACACAAGCGCAACACATGTGTCGTGCACCTACCAGGGTGCTATAGCTCCATGCATATTCAACGGCATTCGGAGTTACGCATCTGGAAGTATGAAAGCGATACAGAGAATTATTTTCCTGAATATTCCACTCATGGTTCACCGAAAAGTCTCAATTTCATAACCTTCCAATTACTAATTACTTCTTATCACTTTGCCGTATTAATAATGCAATCTACATAATATAAGTTCAACAAACATTTTCTTACTCTCTCGAATACTTCTTGCAATATTAACAAGATTATCGCTTTGTTAATGCTCATTAGACATTGTGGTTAACTTTGGTTATGCAGCTATTATTGAAACAAACACCATTATAGAACGCCGACATTTTCGTTACTCAGTCCAAGGTCCAAGGTCTTTGGTTTGACAATATTAACATGATTGTAACACACCTTCATGGACGCAAGATACGATCGAGTAGCAACACCTATTTTCAAACAAAAATAATTGTGGCGGGCGGAAGAATGCACGTTTAAAAAGTATGAGGTACAACGTCAAGTACACGATTGTGTAGTCGGAACGCACAAGCCCGCGCCTCTCATTTATAAAATGGCATATCCACACTGTACCGGCGTGACGCTGTATGCTTTTTAAATGAATACTGAATCGAAAGTTTGACCTAAAAAAAGCGGCTGGAGCGACAGGCCGGGTGCAGCAGAACTCCTAAAATACCTCGCCTACAGCCATAATTCTAACACATGACCGTATGTTTTGGAAAAGAAATGCAGGATTGAACACCAGCCGACGATGCCCACGAAACATGTGACGTCAAGATTATCATTCCCTCTTCTCGCTTTGTCCCGTCAAACTAGTGAACCGAAGCAAGTGAGGAGAATAGCGGTGCCGCTTCCCCTAATCTTAAACTAAACCATATCATATACCAATGTATGCGTAAGGTCTTGCACTTTGTAGCACCCGGTTTTACGCTTCTACGGCCTTATTTTGCGAAATCCAAATTTTGGTTTAGCATCCCTTTACCACTACACAATGAAACTGATTTCTAATACGTAATAAGAGTGTACTTACAAACCTCACGTTGAGAGTGTAGAAATGATTGCGGCACAGTACACCATCTTTGTGGTGGTGGGATCGTTCCTGGACGGGCTGATGATAGTGATGATCGTCGTGTTCACGCAACCGATGATGCCGTGTATTGTGCCGAGCAGACTTAGGCACATCTGCACGTCGTACCTTTAGCTCGCCGTATCGCGGAAGCCGCAGCAGCCGCGCCGGTCCAATGAAAGGGGGCACAATATCGACGAACACGACGCGGTTGAAAACGCCGACTGTCTTCAGTTTCACGCAACGTGCATATCTCTCGTCACCAAGATTTGGAAGCACATAGTGGCGTAGAAGCGAAGTGCACACAGCAATTGGGGCTCCACAGGCGTGAACGCCCACCAGCCTCGTTTCACAGTATCTTCACCTCCGGTTCCGCGAGCCAACGTTGTCTCGCGCGTCGTCGCACTTCCCCCGCACCACATTTTTTGTCAGTCAATGCCAGCAATCTACAGGTAGCTCAAATGCATCGCGGTGTTGCGGTAAGTCTTCATGGCGAAAACAATAACCAAATTAGTTAAAAAGAGGGAAAATAACTTTACGACGACGCGGTTTAGAACTTATGGCTACTAACCAAGGAGACCTAATCAAGAGGTAGTAGTTTTCCAAACAGTACGTCGGTGCAAAACCAAACGTCACGCCTATGCCTCGTCAAATATTGCTGGAGTTTTTGCTTTAGCCGACTACGCCCGCATTTCGTAGAAATATTACGTCACGTTGGCCCACACATAGCCTCCTCGATACTGACAAAGCCTGGCAAATCGGCACAAAATGCGGCCGCGGAAAGTGAAAAGGTAGAGCGGCAAACAAAATGCATATAAAGGGGTCCCCTCTGCGGCGAGACGCCGAAACACACTTGTCCCGAGCGATGGAGTGTCCGCTCGTGCTTCTCGGGTTCCTCGGCCTACCGCTTCTTTTCTCGTAGGGTTTGAAAACCATGCTTCGGGTCCTCGCCGCTGCAAAGTCAGTGCGATGACTACAGGCTCCACGAGAAATGCTCTGCGCTACCAGATCCTCGCGCTCCAAATCTGCTACCGGGCACTTTGTGCCTCTGTCATCGAACTGCCAGTCTTTGTGAGTATAAAGGAGGCTATGGACCACAACGAATAAGACGTGAATACGTCACTTGCGTGATATTTTAAGAAGATCGCGTACGACGTCAAACGTAGCCATCCTGATGGGGGTTCGCCCCAATGAAGCGAACGATGGCGGTGTCCGACGGATCGCTACCCATGGCCAGCGCCTCCGAAGGACTTAGTATTGCGGGATATTAGGGGATGTATCTGGAACATTTCATAGACGCGAATATTAGCAGAGTTCGATTTACCTACACCTCCTGCACCGGTGCAGAAAAGTGCAGGACAATGTACTTCCGGTATGTGTATTCAGATACAACCGGAAGTACACCACCCCACACTTTGCTGCACCGGTGCAGGAGGTGTAGGTAAATCGAACGCAGCTATTGTCGGAAGGGGCATAAACCGGACGAGATCTGCCGCTAGAATGACCACGGCACGTCGCAGGAGCCAAAACTCGGCGAGGGCGGCCATTGTATTGCCGGTGCCGACCAGACTATCCTTGTGTCTCACTTGCATGGATTCGTGTTAAACGCAATGATTGTCATTTATTGAGTTAAGAAAGTTGATATTTTTCTTGAAGCATGTATAAGGAATGTAAAATAGACATTCATTTGCATTTCTATCTGAAAATATAACGTTATTTCGGTTTCAACTGTCTCCCTTCAGGCGCATCTCAACTAGGGTTCTTAGGCTTATTTGCTGTGTAAGACCGGACAACTTAGTTGAGCTCAATGGCAGTTGGGAGATAACAAGAATCGTTGGAATAATTACAGTTAAGAGCGCCAGTGTGTATAAGCCGCAAATTTTAGCCCACCGACCCTTGTCCGGCCAAGGTGCCTCATCGTTCTTTGTTCAATGTGATGACCAGGGTTGTAAAGTACCTAGGTACAGGTAACTGGAAATCGGTATCTGGGTACCTTTGATCTACATGAAGTACAGATCAAGGTACTTTCATTTCTCGGTGTTTGTATTTGGTTCTCAGGTTTATTTTCCAGTAACTTGTAACTAAGTGAAGTTACACTTCTTAGGTACGTTCCTTTTCACTTCATCAAAATGGTAGAAACTATAAATCTTGAAATATTACCACACTACCATGTGCAGTGAATAATGTTAAGTTGTGTATGACCTCGGAGGCACTGACTTCATCAAACAGACGTTTAAGCGAACGAGGCCCCGCCCATAATGGTTCATTGAACGACACTTTAGCGAATGGCGGTGCTCTTCTGAGCGAACGGATGTTTAGCGATGCCGTTCTAGGGACACCAATCTATTGAATCGATTCGGAATTTCGTTTAGGGAAAATAGCGTCCTGCTTCCTTCATCTCAAACCAAAATCGACTTCACTGCGTGTTTGAAGCTCCTCTGACAGGCTATACAAGGGAGGAAATAACTTGAAAGATGCGCGCAGTTTCTGTTGCCTGTATCTTGTCCGCTGGTGGCTATCTTTTGCCATAAATACAATAAAAATTATAATTGAAAATAAATTATAATTATGATCATAAAGCTACGTGACATTGCGTATATAATAGACATTTCGCTCAAAAAATCTAACTCAATTTTTGCAGTTATCAAAGCTCAAATAGTTCTGAAAGATTTGTTTTTAAATATCTATTTTTGAATAACAAAAGAAAAAATAAAACGAGGAAGCTTGAAGCCTTTCGCTCGTCGTAGCGAAGGTTAGGTGGATGTGCACTCGACTCATGCGTTTCTTCATGCGGCCGACGTCTTCTGCGCTCGTCGATGTCGGCACCGACTCGTCTGAATCAGGTTTTCATTATTTCTCGCATTGACACAAATAAATCACATTCATCGAATTTGTTTTTGTGTGTATCCTTAATATAAGAAACTTGGAAAAAGTAAGGAAAGCATCTTTGAAATACCTGTACCTGTACTTAGCTACATTTTTAAGCGAGAACCTAGGTGCGTACATAGATACCTCTTTGCATGAGTAACTGTAACTGTAGCTTAGGTACATTTTTAAGTAACTTTATAACCCCGGTGATTACATTCATTGTGTCCCAATGCTGACCGCACGCGTCCACAGAAAAAGGGCAAATAAATTGCCGGAAACAAAAGATCGTGTCTATTCCCCTGAATTTATACCGCCAGTTGCCACCCATTGGCACAGCGGAAGCTCAGATTAATTTATTTTTCAGTAATGAGCCGCCACACATTTCGGCGCGAAGTGGCGTGTACGGAAGGGCAGAGGGGTTAACATTCTTGTAAGCTGTCACAAACCTTCGCCGCGAAGCGCCGTAGAAGGGTTGGTGGGGTAGGTTTACACGCGCCCTATTCACATAAGCGATACAAAATGTTCATACAACATGCCATTCGCCTAAAGAGTGTCGACGATACGTGTGTCCGTGGAATTTGTATCCACAAAAAGCTGTTATTAAAACAGTTTTCCATGAAATGCCGGAAAAAATAAACAGTCGGTATTACACAGGTAGTTGTCGCACGATATCAAACAGCCATTGGACGGCGACAGCCAGCATAATTTCGGGACACTGTACTCCATGCTACCGTGAACAAAGACGCTGCTAACAAAAAGTCTTGCCATAGCGCGATCAATGCTAAGAGCGCGTGCAGGGAGGCCATATTTCACGCGCTCAATAACAAAAAAAAAGTTCGGAAAAAAAGGCGAGATGGCATCACCCTCAGCAAAGCACGTATGAAGGCACCCGTGTCCGTGCCAATAGCGTTACATAAGTTATTTCGCATCTCACAATACATAGTTAATGACTGCGGTCTAAAAAGAACACGACAATTTATTTTTCAGGCTTACGGTATTTTGATGATTAATAAACTCACCCATCGAAACTCTCGTATGAAGGAGTGCTTTGAAATCAAGAAGGAAGATCTAGTTGCTTCGATGGAAGGGCTGGATTGGGCACCAAGTATAATCGGGACGAGTCGCGAGCTTCAGATATATTCTGTTCTTTCTAGAAAACACCAGGACATAAGAAACAAACGAACAGTTTAAGTACAGCAGCTTCAGAAAGGTTCCAAACACAAAATAAACCTTACCTTAGAGAAAGGGCGAGCATAGATGCAGAGTGCGCGTCACGCCCTGGCCGATGTTCAGAATGACTGCACGCAGCGGTATCTTTTTTCTTCCTCCTTTTGTCAAGCGCGTGAGCTCGCTCAGTTTGAGACTAAGCTCTGACATGATTGCAATTACACGTGCAGACACAAATGACCAAAACATGTCAGGTATAAATTAGTAAAAAAATATATCGATATGATAAAAGTGAAAAAAGAGAAGGCTAGAGCAAGAAAGAGTGGAAGGAGGATAGAATTTAAAAAAAATAGGCTTTGACTTACAGAGTCTCCTATAAAAGCTTCGCTATGCCTGTCAATATATAGAGCTCGCGCCGTAGGAAGAGGACAGCAAGGCCTGCGAGATCTTCGTGCGCTATGGCAGTACTTTCGGAGCCAGTGCACGAATAGAATCCCGGGGCCATTGCGCCGTGGAAGTTACTCGTGAGCTTGATGAAGCAGCAAAAAAATATAAAGTCGTCATCTTCGGTGTATATTCACTTTGTGTTTGCTTGACAATTTCACTGAGTATTTAAATTTGAGGTAATAAGAGCTGGATCCTACCTGGTAATAGGAACTTTTAGGAAATCATTACCGAGTTCCGCGTAAAGGAAAGGAGCGGACATAACTCAAACCCTGACCAGGGTACCCCTAGCGGCAAACATGTAATTTTCAACGTTAGGTCCGGTAGCTCCTTTTTAGCCGCTGCAATCCGATTAAATTTTTTCTAGTTTTGCGCCACGGAAAGATCATGCGGAATTTGTAAGAACCTGAAATCCCGTTGTAATAATGAAAATCATGCAAAGCTAGCGTAATTTGTCAAACTTACTTCCTAGGCGGCGGCAACCGCTGGATGGCCGCGAACTTTTAGACAGCCTGTATTACAGACAATTTACATCTGCTGGATCGTTGGTTTATTGGCCGGGTTTGCAATACGAGCTAAAAATGACGAACGCGTTGGTCGTCCGGGAGCGTCTCTGCTTTCCGCCTTCTTTCCTCCTTGCCTCGCTATAACGTAGCGCATGCGCACTTACGGCTAATCTCCAATAGAGGCGTCCGACACTAAACTACAAACGCTCCACATAGATTGAGTTGGACCCTCTCTACAAAATAAGTTCTCTGAGAACAATAGGCGACAGAGGTGACGAGGTCACCTCGCCGGCGTGCTCCTTTCCCATAACGCTGACCGGATCCTTTCAAGCCTGCTTTTAGCCGGCGCCGCCATGTTGCACGCTCTGGCGTGCCTGCGTGACACCCCACGACAAGCTCGTGATAAAAGAGATCGTGCTTGGATTCGGACGGGGCTGGTCGTGTCTGTTTCTTGATCCTGAGCCGGCGTTCTCGGACCCACAGAATATGACAATGGCGACGAGGATGGGATCACGAGGGCGACGAGGTAAACGTCTTCTTCCTTCCTAGATCTGTTGCCGTCCCCTCCTAGAACGATCTCCTAAGCGCCGATCCTCCACGCCCGATCGCTGCGCGTCAGGTCTGGTTTTAGTTCAAGCCAACCACCGCTGCTTCACAGTCTTTCCTTCGATTTGCATTGTCAACCACCATGTGGTTGCAATCTTGCAATTTCTCTAACGGTAGGCTTCGACCCTCAACGTGCTTTGACTATTTCCGTGGTTCCTCTTGACATTTGACCATCATGACTCAAAATATCGCTTTTGGAACGGCGATTGTGCCGCCGCCACCCGTCTTTCTACCTGTTCCCGACACGCCCCACCCTCGTAGGCCGGCATGGAAGCGTGCCTTCACCGCTTTTCTTGGCGCTTCAGGTTCGAACAGATGGAACCGCGTCGTAAAAAACAACTCCTGTTTTCGTTGCTCGGCACGGAAGGCCAGCGTGTGGTTGACGCATTCCGCTTGGACGATGCACCGGCGACCGAGCTCAATGACGAGTATGAAATATTTTTGGAGAAGTTAGGAAAAACATTTTGAGTTCTCGGGGTCCGTAACACTGGAAAGAAAGAAACTCCGTGCTAGAGTCCAACGTCCCGGCGAATCAGTCTCCGAATGCCTCGCCGCATTACGTCATCAAGGCTCTTTCTGTAGCTGCGTGCGCTACGTTAGACGAACGCCTGTGTGAAATCTTTTTGGAGGGGTTGGATTCGAAGAGAGTTCAGGACCGCATTTTACGTGAATGCGTCGGGGCCGAGGTACCCACCCTGGACAGAGCGTTCCAGCTCGCAATGCAATTTGAACAACTTGCAAAAACGACTGAATCGTTTCATCGCCAGACGAGCGCGGTGTCGTCTTTCCCTGTTAACGACGGAAGCTGCGGTTTGGAACCGGCAGCGGTCCAAGATATTCATGCGTATGCTCAGTGGCGTGCGAGATCAAGATGGCGGAACTTCCGTGTTCCCCGCCCAACTCTATCACCAGTATCACCGTGGGTAGCGCCACTCTGAGAGCGAAGGAAAGGCCAGGGCCACCGGCGCTGTCACTCCTTTCTGGCCGCGTAGAAAATCGAGTGTCCCGGATGAAGAGGCTTGGCCGGTGTTGGGTGTCAGCCGTGCCCCGACTTCGATCGCGCCATCTTCCTCTGTTTCCAAGCTCGCGGACTTAATTAGAGCCGTGGCCTTTGATGGTGACAGTTTCCCGGTCATCGGGCCACCATCGCTCAGCGGGTGAGGGTGCACGAGTAAGGACGGAAAGCGCCGAATACTGTCCGAGGTGCTGCTGTGTAGACTGCTGGAATCCCGGCAAGGCGAGCGCATGCCTGCGATGTTCTGCCCGGCGCGGAACGCGACGTGCCGTCTGACTGGGAATGAGGGACCATTCATCGGTGCCTCTACGGTATATGCCGCCAGTCGTCAAGACCCGTAGTAATCAGCAAGCACCCGTGCCTCACGATGAACGGCAAGCCTCAATTCCAGTGCGGGGTCGAGGACAACCCTGGGGCTGCGGCAGAGCGAATGCCGCGCGGCCCTTATCTTGCGTGTCCGTGTTCCTGTGGTTCCTTGTGCGACGAACGGCGAAGACGCTCGCGAGTGTACTTGCACCGGACCGCCGGAAGCCTCAAGACAGCCACGATTGCTTTCTGTGGTGCGGTATTTTGAAGTCCAGCCCATCAATTTGCTATCGCTGACACGTTCGCTACGCAGTCGTCAAGCACCGTCATGCAGCATTCGTTGACGCCTGCGATCGGCAAAGCAACGTACCCACTGCGGCGGACAGAGCGACAACACACTGGGGTGCCACGGCAGCAGCGACGATCCAGCGCTCCCTCAGCGCGCCGGTCAACAGTGCGGCCCGCCAGCGGCCATGCCCGCGGCGCTTCAGCCCGGCGCTCTGGAATCGCGCACGAGCTCGCTGATGTCGGGAAGACAGGTAGAACTACCTTTGCAACAGGTTATAGCCGCACCCGGCAGGCGGACAGTCAGCCCGTCAACCCAGTGCCGTAGATGATACAGAGCAGAGTCAGTCACCCACCACGAATTGCGGGTGTCGAGGTACAACCCAGGTGCCGGATTCTTGCCAAGCTGAAGCAGCAAGGGATCGCAGAGAACTGGCCTCGAACCTTGTCGGTATGCCCTTATCGACATCCGCATTTCGCGTCAGGTACGCTCCATTCGCAAAATGTTCCGAGCACAGTCGAGAGGATGGCGTTGAGGAAACGCTTTTCGGTTTACGGGCGAAATCCGCTATACCGCCGAGACCAGGGTCATGTGGAAAAGCGACGGACCTTAAAGACATTGCAACCGCTCTCGCCTTGCCGGATTCCGTGCAAGCTGCGTAGATCCTCGGACAGTGTCACGACGCTATCTGTCGTTGTTCGTGCCTATCACCTTGCGTGGTGTCTACCGCTGACCGGGGAGCTGTTGCCATCGAGCGCATGGCTCTCGATTGAGCTTGCCGCTTTGTACAGAAAAGAAAACGCGAACAGTTGGGGCACAGCAAACACCCAACACCGGCCAAACCTCTCATCCGGGACTTTCACTCTTTCTACACGATCAGAAAGGCGGGAAAGCGCCGGTGGCCCTTCCCCTTTCCTCTCTCGCCCTCTGTCAGTAAAGCGGTCTACTCCATGTCCTTCCACCGGGATGGCCCAAAGTGCAGCGGTCCCGTGATGCCGTGGGGTCAACCGTCGATCGACGGCCAGCTTCCCCGTCTCCAAGGTCCGGCAAGGCGGCTGGCAACGTCCGCGATATCCTCAGCAGACGAGGAGAAGATGGAAGCTCTCTCTGCGTGCTGGTTCTGTAGGCCGGCACGACCGGCACGGTGCCGCTGGCGCGGTGCCGCCGTACACTCTCTGTGCGGGAAACAGGGACGACTGCTCCGGTTGCCGGTCGTCAACTGATCAGCAGCATTCAGTAACGATGAACGGCAAGCATCAGTTCCGGTAGGGTCAAGGAACCCTGGTGCCGTGGACAACTTGCCGGACGCTACCAGAGCGGCCGTTTTTATCGACGAGACGGATCGACCCATGTGGGAACTGTCCATCAGGAAGTTCTGCCGAGGTGACGCTTGACCAGCACGAGGTCTCGGTGCAGTCTACGGATCGCCTTGCACGCGACCCTGGCCCTCCGCAACGTGTTCTTGGCAGATGTCCAGGTAAATGGCACCTCTCAAGCTTCTTATTGATACCGGGTCTTACGTCCTCGATTTTGAACGAACAAACATTTAATCATGTAAACAGACACGTAAGATTAAGCTTCATCGTCCACCAAGAACCTTAGTTCATTATCTGCAACAGCCCATCCCCGTACTGGGATGTTTCTTGGACGGGGTGGCTTTCAAGGACCGATACGCGCCGCTGGAACTTTAAGTGACGCGTACGGGACGATCATTGCTTGGAACCGACGCAGTGCGCGAGTTGAGCATGACCTTATCTGGAGCTGGTACGATTGTTCCTATGTGAATGCAGCTGGAAGTGGAGCAGAGCCCCTCGGAATGTAGGGCCGGCTGGCGCTCCGCAGCGACGACCCTTCACGTTGTCGTCTCGCCAGTCATCGCAGCCACCAAGTCATCAACCTCCAGTTACATCTAGCAACAACCATCCATCCTCAGTACCGTCGGTGCCTACGTATCCAGGCCACTACAACCTTCTTATTGGGAACAAACAGCTCCTAAAGTCGTCGAAGAGTTTGACCACATACCGTCGGCCAACTCCAGTCCAGATAGTCATCCTGCAAGTCAGTGTGGAGCCAGTGGTCCAGAGCGTCAACCTGAAGATCAACGTGGTTGCAGTGTTCCACGAACGTCATACTGATCTTCCTGATCCTCGGAAGTAGAAAAGTTATACCAAGACCTATTCCTGAGCAAAGCAACCTTCCTTCGAAGGGTCTGCAGTCAAGTCTACCTCCACGGGACACATCCCAGTTACCCCGGGATTTGAAGACTTTGAACACACTGTTCGATCCCGAGTTGGGCCTGGTGCGGAATGAGACGCACAAGGTCAAGGTGCGACATAATGTTCCACCAGTGCAGTCAAGGCTAAGACGTCCTCCTCTAACTCTTCGTGACGCCGTCTCCGAAGAGATCTTCAAACTGGAACGGCAAGGAGTCATTGAACGTGTCAACGCTTCGGAATGGGTTTCTCCCATCGTCGTTGTCAAGAAACAAGACGGAAATATCCGGATGTGTGTGGATCTGCGAGCGCCAAATCAAGCCATCGTCATCGACGCTTTCCCACTCCCGCACATCGACGAACTTTTGAATTCCTCCGAGGAGCAGCCGTCTTCTCTAAGCTAGAATCTTGCATCTGCGTACCATCAAGTCCGTCTCGACCCGCGAGTCGAGACTCTAACATTTCATCACGCATGAAGGTCTTTTCCGTTTTAAGCGCGTATGCTTCGGACTGGCATCTGCACCTGCAGCGTTCCAAAATCATGTCGAAAATTTTGGAAGGATGTCAAGGCGTCCAGTTTTATCTCGATGATGTCATCGTCTACGGATC